>JASDQU010244716.1:45235-60276 GCA_032191745.1 Picea mariana | reverse complement strand
CTTCAGGCCCCAAAATAGATAAACAATTTTATGTTAGACAATGAGCATAGAAATAATGGGGATTCCATCCTTGTTTCTTCTAAAAAAAATGAACCGTCAACTAGAGCTTGTCCTTCCTTTAAGAGAGTATTGGCTACATAATTAAGTTCTTGATAAATATGGGTCAAAGTTACATGCTTAAAAAACTGTGACTCCTCCTTTATCTAATTTGCAATGGGCCTTGGGTCCACATCATAGGTATAGGATGTGCCTCACATCCAATTTATAACCGAAGAGGAATCACCATAAATATGAATCTATTTTATCTTCATCTCCAAAGAAATTTTCATCGGTAATCTAAGAGATGTAAATTTTGTGAAGTTATTTGATCTCGATCCTAGCCCTGATTTAAACTTCAAACTATGGATTCAATAATAAAGAGGACATGTCTAAGACTACAATAGTGATATGGGCCCTTCTTAGTCCCATCAAAGAAACCTTATTCCTATATTTTATCAATAATCAGTTCACTAACTTGATGAGCAATATTTTTTTAATTGGTATTCTAAAAAAGGCCAATAGAGATCCAAATTGTGTAAAAACTTGAAAGGAAAGAACACGTTTTTCTTCAAATAACAGTGATTTTTGGATAACCAAATGCCCCACAAAATTAAACAGGGTAATTCCCTAAACTCTTTTAGTTCCTTTTTATCCAACCATTTTGTTAAATATTCCTCCATTGATTCTTTAAACCACACATTTGGCATGCCTTTTAGTTGTTATATTTATTTATGAAGATATTGAGCATATGACACTTTAAAATCAAGTGAGGAATAATTTTAGCCTCCATTCTACATAGAGTACATATCCCAATACCATGCACATTCCTCTTTTTCATTGTTTCCCAACTCATGACCTTGTTTCTTAATTCTATCCACATAAATAGTCGAGTCCTTTTCAAAGGCTTTAGTTTCCATATTTGTTTCCACCACCATATTGGCTCTTGAAGATTAAATTGAAAAATGGATTTGTGCCCCAAATGTGCGATATAGATCCCCAAAATTTTGTTTTTTTCCCATGCCAATGAATCCTTCTCATCCTTCCACTTGATACGCGCTCTTTTAACACCTTCTATAAAGGAATTACAAGAGTCTACCTTTTTTTTCCACATAACACATTTCCCTGTGAAGCCCATTAGGCACTTCACCTCATTCCAAGGATGGTACCCAGGGTAAACATTATTATGTAGAATCTCAAACCTTTTTTATGTCACTTATGAGAATATAACCTAGGTGTGGAGTATAAATCCATCATACAACCACTCAATATAGAGCCTATTGACCCCAAGACTAATCTAACTATTCACCTTATAATCCTAAATACTATATTGTCCTCCACCCCTACTACCAAATGTCATTAGTATTTGGATCATCCACTTGATTAAGAGTAAAAAACAATTTATCTTGAAGAGAAACAATCATTTTAGCAGGTAGTTTTTCAACTTCATCACATACTAGAATGGAATCAATACCCACCCTAACTTGCTCTCCTTTCCCTACTTTCCAATCCAAATGCTTTCTAGTCACATAGAAAGCTAGAACTAATTCTTTCTAGTGAATGGAAATATTTTGAACACTTTTACTTTGTCTTCTAATCCAATCAATGAAGGTTCCTAGAACAATATATTTCTATTCAATAATATTCCTCCATATACTTTGTTTAGTGAGTAAATTCCAAAAATTTTTGGCTACCAATGATTTGCCAAAAATATGAATGGTCTTCAATCCCCATCTCCCTTTCTCCTTTTCCTTTCTATAGATTTCCTTTTGGATAGAGGAATTCCTTCATTTTCATTACCCCACCAAAAACATTGAAGCATGATTTTGAAATTTTCTCTATAGCACCTTTTGGAATGAAGACAAAGGAATGCCAAAATACCAAAATAGCTTCCAACACTGATTTGACTAAGGTCAATCTCTCCCCTCTAGACAACCACTTGTTACACTAGATATGGTTTCTACCTTCAATCCTTTCCAATAGCCATCGCCATTCCCTCTTCCCATATCCATTTGGATTTAATTAAAAACCCTAATATTTGAACCTGTCGTGAAAATTAATTAACTTATAAGGAAAAAAATCATAGCATATCTGCTCTACCTCTTGCTCCAAAGAATAAAAATAGATAGTAGATATTTGGATGTTTATCTCCATCCCTTTAGCAACACAACAATCCTCAATCCCCACACCACTTTCTCCTTTGTCCTTTCTATAACTTTCCATTTGTCTAGATGGATTCTTTCATTTTTATTCTTTCCCCATATAAATTTGAAGCAAAGGAATCAAGTTTATCTATTTTTGGAATCAAATCTAGAAATGTAGAGATAAATTATTTGAGGAATTTTCCTATAATACCCCAAGGCTGAGCCCCTACTGAATTGTAATTATGTTTATAGGCTGGTGAGCCAAGTGTTTATAAGCTGGGAGGCTTATGTGAATATTAGGTCAGAGAGCCTGGATCGCTTAAGGCCAATGAGACTATTTTTTTTATATGTAATTATGCATATCATTAAAATAAAAATCATATCACTATGTACATACCGACCACAAATAAAGATTTATGGGGGACTAAGCTCCACTGGGAAGGGAAAGGGAAGGGGATAAGAGGCTAGGAAAAGGGCTAAGCTTGTGGGATTATCTCTAAGGGAATATTATAATATATTTCCTAAAATACCAAGGTTTGGGAAATAACTTGTGTTATCCTAAGTTCCTTTGGGGAAAGGAACGAACTCCAAGTGGATAGGAATGAGCTCCCAAGAGAGCCATGTGTCAATCTTGGCACATGCAATTATATGTGGGGAAATAAATTCATTGTGCGTATTCTTTCCTTTGACATGGGGAGGCACGCACCATGGAATCCTGCAAGCTTTGAAACCTGGAAACCTCATGAATCTAACCCATTTTAATCCTATGAATCATAACACAACTACACAGTGCCTGAGCCATATCTCAACCTAGCCATTTTTCTATTGCTTCCCATAGTTTTCTCTGGACTGGTGTGGCTTGTTGTCATTACCACAACCCATACCTGATTTTGCTATTGTTATTAACCTGATTGGATTGGCCTATGAGCTTGACTAAAGAAGCAGGTTGTCATGCCTATGAACAAATCTCTCCAGGTAAGTGAGGTTGCTAGGGAAGTGATTTTCCCAGAGGTAGCCTCACAACAATTTTAGTGCTCTGAGACTTCCTGTCCGACCTGTTGTTGAAGACCTAGAAGGGGAGTGGAGTAGCCAAAGGACTGTCGAACAGAGAAGGGGCACACTCCCTAGGGTGGGACATGCATGTGGTGAATGAGGGAATATAAGCTGTGGACGTGAGTGGACTTCTGGGGACAAAATCCTTCCTAAAGACTTTGTAACCTCAGCCTAACCTATGATTCCCTTTACCTTGGGTGGAGTTTAGTCCCATCTTGGGGGTGACCCACTGCTGATAGCTTGGAGTAGCGTGGTCTAAGGTTGGGAGGTTCATGGAAGGTATGCAAGAATTTGGTGGCCTTATTAAACATATAAGTACTTTTTATATATGCTTAATTACATGTTGTATGTTACACATGTGTTTATTTATTGTACATTTTTGCATGATTCTGTGTATCTTAACATAAAGTAGATTTTTTTTTATAATTTATTAAGTATGATATTTTCCATAAATGAAAGTGAGTCTTTCTGTAAGGTGGCATGGTCCAACCTTGGGTGGCCAGGGATGCTATAAATTGGTATCATAGCTTGAAATATTTTTGGTGGCATAACCTGTCTTGGGAGGTTGGGGTCGTTACAATATGGTATCAGAGCCCATGGTTTTAACACTGAATCTGGATGGGCCGTGTATGAGGAATTAAAGTAAAAATTCCACAGGGATTTTATGAACAAAGTGCCAGAGGGGTGTTGAGAGAGCTCCTGGTTGGTAATGGAAAGCTCAAGAGGAGTGGTAGAGCAATTATCACAACAATCGTGGTTATTAACCAAAATATTGAATTTGAGTTGTGGGATTTGCGTGGGGGTAGGAAGACCCTTCCTTGTCATCATATCTGGAAAAGGTGAACGAAAGTTAACCTCCAAGTCCTTCGGATTTCGTGACTTTGACGAAGTTTACATTTTTTTGAGCAAAAGGGGTTGAAGCCCGAAGTTTCGAAGTCATGGAGTGATTTTTAGCCATAGATCATCCAGGAGGAAGAGAGTCGTGGATTTTCTTCGAGTAGTTTGGTAGTTTGGATTTCGTGGAAATTGGTTGAAGTCCCGAAGTCTAGAACTTATCTGAACCATTCAATTAATGGGGACATGTGTCTGGAGATCAATCATGCAAAATTTTGGTAGTTCAGAAATTCATAGTTCGGGAGAACCGAGAGGTAATGCTAAGAAAATCACGAAGTCTCAGAGCCCTGGAGTCCTGAAGTTCCGGGAAGTAGTTGTTCGAAGATTCAGAGTTCGAGAGAACCATGAGGTAATGTTAAGAAAATCCTGAAGTCTTGGAGCCCCGAAGCCCCAAATTTTCAGGAAGCAGTTGTTCGACGATTCAAAGTTCAGGAGAAACATGGTGATAAGTCAAGAAATCCATCGAAGCCCGGAGCTATGAAGTGCCAAATCACAGGGTATGACATGGCATGATGATGTCACTAGGGGTGATGTGGACCTTCTCTAGTCATGCCATGTGTCAGTTAGAATTATACTTTTGGCGACCTTGTTGGACCAATAACAATTCAACATGTGGGGGAGCCATGTGTCACCATCTTATATGATGACACTAGAATTGAGTGAAGCAGCTATTAAATATTCCGAAGCCCGAAGCTCTAAAGTGTCAAAGTGATAAGGCACCAGAGAGTCTGGGAGTTCAACATTCGAAATAAATGGGAGAAGAAGGTGTGAATTTCTCTGAAGCCCGAAGCTTCGGAGCGCCGAAGCTCCAAAGCCACAAAGGACCACCAGTCCAGTACTTCGTCAATTCATAGTTTGGGAGAATCATTGAGTAATGAAGTATAAACCTATGAAATCTGAAGTTTCGAAGTCATAGAGGTGACACAATCTGTCGATGTCACCTGGGGTGAGGTGGACACACAGGATACATGCCATGTGTCATCATTTTTCAGCTTTTTAAGGGCCCTTCGTGGCCAATTAAAATGTGACACATGTTTTCCATTGGATGAAGCCATGTGTCCAATATGTAAATCTTACATGTTGCACACTGATACGTCAATGTTGACTAGACCTCAATGGTTCGTCAGTTCGACGATTGGGTAAAACAAAGAAATAAGGAAGCGAAACCTCCGAAGCACAAAGTTCCTGAGAGATTTGCCAGTTTGGCCTTCAGAGGAATTCAAAGTATTGCATTTAGGAACCCTGAAGTATCGGATCCCTGAAAAAGCTCCTGGAAACAATTGTTCGGTAGTTCGACTTTAGGGAGTTAACACGTTTGTGGATGTAAAAACTTCTGAATTTCGAAGTGTCGAAGTTCTGAAGCGCCAATGTGACGTGACATGATGATGTCACCTAGGGTGACGTGGACCTACCCTAGCCTTCCATACGTCACTTACTTTGTACCTTTGACATGCCTTTTAGAACCAATTGTGACCTGACAGGTGTTGCTTGTCAGTGGGGCCACGTGTTACCACCATAATGGAATGAAAACAGAGCTAAGAAAACCATCAACTTCAGAAATTTTTATTTCGGAGGTAATGTTATAAGAAGTTGTGAAATCTATCAAAGTTCAAAGCACCAGAGTGCCAGAGCTCCAAAGAGACACCGGTTTAGTACTTCGTCGGTTCGACGTTCGGGGAAATCGCAGAGTGATGAGGTAGAAACCTATGAAGTCCAAAGTTTCGAAGTCAAGAAGAACAAGAATGATGTGGTCGCTGATGTCACCTAGGTTGACGTGGGAACGCTAGATGATTGCCATGTGTCATCATTTTTAAAGTGTTTTAAAGACTATTTGAGCCAATTGTAACATGACACGTGCCAGCCATGGGATTGAGCCATATGTCTTCTCATTATTTTATGCCACCTATTACCCCACTGGTGCATGGTTGCTGACGAGACTCTAGAATTTCGAAGAATTTAGAATTTAGGGAAATGCGTGTATGTTGATGCAAGAAACTCTGAAGCGGGAAGCTCTAGAGAGTTTCTCCGGGAATTTTCCAGTTTGACATTCGGAGAAAATGAGGCATGAAGTAGCAAGATATTCCGAAGCCCAAATTTTTGAAGCCCCAAAGTTCCCTAGGCTCCAGATAAGTGCATGTATGCTCGCGCTTAGTTACAACTTACGTTCAAATGCGGTTGGGGGATGAAGAAAAAGGGGCTAGTGCCTGAAAACCGTGTTAAAGAAGGAAAAAGGGGTTAGGAAGGAAGCCCATGGGTTTTGTCTGGTTCTGACTTGCATCAGAAGAGGTACTGAAGACCTGGGAACTTTATGATAGGATCCAAAAAAGAACTAAGAGACTTTTATCTCATAGGAAAGATATCATCTTCACAAGGAGTGCATCAGAGAAAAAGCACAAGTTTTAAAGGACCATAAATTTCTACTTAAAGCTCATAATTGAGCAAGGAAGCAATCATTGGAAAGGTCTGGGACAACAGAACATAACTGTTCACCTAGAAAAGGGGAATTATAAGAAAATCACTTAGAAAATCATAGGAAATAAGTTTGATAGGTTATTGAACCAAAATGGTTCATGTTTTATAAAATTGTTGAATCAGTTAGCCTGACAAGGTTTTATTGGCTGCACATTTTGCAAAATTAACAACAACTTGATCATATCATAATCAGCATAGAGTGCAGAGAGATGGGGGATGCACCGGGGGATTAGATCTAGGAAGATGATATCCTAGGAATGGATGTCCATTTGGGTAGTGAAGGAATAAACTCCAATGGACATGGGAAAGAAAAAGATGAAAACATGAATATGGTGGAGATCATTAGAAATTTGTAGAAAGATGTCCATAGTCACAAGGCAAAGAGTAGCAGGAATACTTCAATATGAAGTAGCAAGAATACTTCAATATGAAGTTAATGTAGAGCCTAGAAAAAATTGAAAAGAAATTGGATAAGGAGAGTGGCTCCAACAAATCAAGAAGCCACAAGTACCCTGATGAGAAAACAAGAACAAGGAGTGGTAGAAGACATCACCATCACTCCCAAAGACATTCCAATAGGAGAGCACATAGAAACTCAAGTCCATCTCATGTCAGGAAGCATCATAAGAGGTCTAGGGTGGATGAACTGCGAGGAGAAATGAATAAGATCAAACCTCCTACTTTTGATGGTGAACACGAGAAGGATGAAGATGCCGAGACATGGATTCTAGGCATGAGGAAGTACTTACAATTGCATAATTATTCTTCTGATGCAGAAGGAAGAATTGCTATCTACCAGCTTAAAGGAAAGGCATCCATGTGGTGGGACTAACTTGTTAAGGTGAAACACATTAAAGAGAAAAATGTGACTTGGAAGGAATTCAAGAAGCATTTTGAGAAGAAATACTTAACCAAGAGGTATTATAACAAAAATATGAAAGAGTTATTTGAACTCAAATTGGGCAACATGACCATTGATGAGTATGAAAGGATATTTTTAGAATTGTTTAAGTATGTATCCTTCATCAAGGATGAGACAGTAAAGATTCAAAGATATTTGAGTGGGCTGCCATCTTTCATCAGTGATAAAATTTAGTATGATGATCCTAAAACTTTGGAGGAAACCATAAGAAGAGCCAAGTGCTTATATGATCAACATAAAGGAAAAAATACTTTAGAAAGAGCTTGGGAAGACAAGAAGAAGTTCAATATGGAGCAGAGGAAGAAGGAGAACAAGCCACCATTCTTCAGAAATAGTCCTCAAGGATAACCAATCTCTAGAGAGCCTAGAATGACTGAAACATGTGGGAAAAGGCCAAGGAAGATTTGAACATCATTCCCTTGGGTTCATATGACTGTCTAATTGGTATGGATTGGTTGGAACAACACCATGTTGTCTTAGACTATCATAAAAATGAATTTACTTGCTTGAATGCAGAAGGGAACCCAAGAACATTCCAATGAATTCCCAGGGAAGTTACTGTCCAAGAGATCTCAACAATGCAGCCGAAGAAGTGTTACATGAAGGGATGCTAAATAATTTCATCTCATATGGAGGAAGCACCTAAGGATAAGGTGCGAAATATTTAGGATCATGCAATCCTAAAATATTTTTAGGATGTGTTCAAGGAGATACCAGGACTACCCCCAAAGAGAGATGTTGATTTCTCTATAAACTTAATTCTTGGAGCAGCTCTAGTATCCAAGACTCCCTACAGGATGAGTACACAAGAACTGAAGGAGTTGCAAATACAACTTAAAGAGTTTATGAAAAAGGGGTACATATGCCCAAGTGTGTCACATTGGGGTGCCCCATTTTTATTTGTAAAGAAGCAGGATGTGGCATTGAAGCTGTGTATTGACTTTAGATAATTGAACAAGGTAACTGGAAAGAACAAGTATCCTTTTCCAAGGATCGATGATCTCTTTTATCAGTTGAAGGATGAAAGGAAATTATCAAAGATTGATCTCATATCTAGTTATCATCAGGTGAGAATTAAAGATGAAGATATCAACAAGACTTCCTTCAAAACAAGGTATGGCCATTATGAATTCACAATGGTGCCATTTGGGTTATCAAATGCACCATTTGTTTTTATGTGTTTAATGAATGGTGTTTTCAAAGAGTACCTGGACAAGTTTTTCATTGTCTTTTTGGATGACATTCTTGTGTATTCAAAATTGGAAGAGGAACATGAGAAGAACTTTTGGATGGTGTTACAAGTGTTAAGAGAGCATTAGTTGTATTCCAAATTGAGAAAGTGCTCATTTTATCAGAACCAAATTCATTATTTGGGGCATATCATATCTGAATAAGGGATAGCAGTGGACCCTGAAAAGATTGAGGCCATTAAAGGGTCGTAAACACCTAAGAATGTGACATAATTGAGATCCTTAATGGGTCTAGATGGCTACTACATTAGATTCATTGCAGGGTTTTCAAGGATTGCTCACCTAATCACTTCCTTGCAAAGGAAGGGGGTGAAGTTTCAATGGAAAACATAATGTGAACGAAGCTTCCAAAAATTGAAGCAGTTGTTAACCAATGCTCTAATTTTGAGAATTTCAGATCCTAATGAGGATTTCATGGTATGCATAGATGCATGCAAATAAGGATTTGGTGGAGTCCTTAGTCAGAACGGATATGTGGTATGTTTTGAATCCAAAAAATTGAAAGAGCATGAAAGGATCTATGCCACTCATGATTTGGAGTTGGCGGCCACAGTGCATGCCTTAAATAAATGGAGGTACTATCTCATGGGAAAAAGGTTTGAGCTGAGGATAGACCATTATGGTCTGAAATATCTATTTGATCAACCAACTCTAAATTCCATACAAAGTACATGGTTAGAGTTTCTCTCTGAGTATGACTTTGATATCAAGCACATGAAAGGAAAAGAGAACAAAGAGGCTGATGGACTCAACAGGAGAGTGCATGAACTACATGCTACAACCATTAGCATGTATCAAACTGATCTTAAAGGCAAAATTTATGAGGCTGCAAAAGAATATTTGCAGTACATGGAGATGGTAACACAATTACAACAAGGTAAAATGCAACAAAAGGTTTAAGATTAGGAAATGATGAAATTATCTTGTATAGGAACATAATTTATGTACCCAATTCACATGAATTGAGGAGTATGATATTTAAATAGATGCATAATGTACCTTATGCTGGACACTCGGGATATCGAAAAACCATTGCAGCTGTCAAGAGCCAATACTATAGGCTAGGCATGAAGAGGGAAATTGTTGAGTACATTGCTAAATGTCTAGAGTGTCAAAAGGTCAAGGCTGAGCATAGACACCCAACTGGGTTGCTGCAATCATTTCCCATTCCTGAGTGGAAGTGTGAAGTGGTGTAAATGGATTTGATCACCAAATTTCCTAGAAAAAACAAGCAACATGATTCTATCATGGTGGTGGTGGACAAGCTTACTAAAGTTTCCCATTTCATTCCAATGAATATTACTCACAAGGAAACCAATGTTGTTGATATTTATATGAGGGAAGTAACACGCTTGCATGGCATACCCAAGATAATTTTGTCTGACAAAGACCCAAAGTTCATCTCAAATTTTTGGAAGGGATTATTCAAAGGGTTTAGAACAAATCTGAACTTCAACACAACTTATCATCCCGATTCTGATGGGAAAACAAAAAGGGTGAACCAAGTGATAGAGGATATGCTAAGAATGTACGTGATGGATGAACCATCTAAATGGTAAGCCTATCTACACTTGGTAGAAATTTATTACAACAATGGGCACCAATCATCTCTGAAGCTGAGCCCATTTGAGGCACTTTATGGTAGAAAGTGCAACACACCAATAAGCTAGGACAACCCAGTTGATAGAGCATTGGTTGGGCCAAAGTTGCTCAGGGAAATGGAAGATCATATGTCAAAGATAAAGTAGAACTTAAAGGCTGCTCAAGACAGGAAGATAATATACACTGATAAGGAAAAAATTCACTGAGAATTATGTATTGGTGATCATGTGTTTCTAAAATTGAAGGCCAATAGAAGTTCCCTGAAGTTGGGAAACTGTTCCAAATTGGCATCTCATTATTGTGGGCCATTTGAAATCCTAGAAATGATTAGGCCTGTAGCTTATATGCTTGCATTACCTGCATCTATGACCATTCATAATGTACTCCATGTATCATTGATTAAGAAATATATACCTGATGATAATCATGTTATTGATTGGAATGTGATTCAGGTGGAGCAAGAAGGCACTTTTCAAGTGCATCCAGTATGCATTATGGACCGGAAAATAAAGCAGCTCCGGAATTGAGCCATCGAGCTAGTAAAGGTCCAATGGACCTGGTATGGTCCTGAGGATGCCACTTGGGAGCATGAAGATGCCATGCGGGAAAAATATCTGCATCTTTTTGAAGATTTTTGAAAATATTGTTGTAATATGTAAATATGATGCACTGATGACAATGCATAATTAAGGGGAGGGGATTGTAATACCCCAAGGTCGAGGCCCTGCTGAATTGTAATTATGTTTATAGGCTGGTGAGCCAAGTGTTTATAAGATGGGAGGCTTATGTGAATATTAGGCCAGAGAGCTTGGATCGCTTAAGGCCAGTGAGCCTATTTTTGTATATGTAATTATGCATATCATTAAAATAAAAATCACATCACTGCGTATAGACCGACCACGAAGAAAGAGTTATGGGGGACTAAGATCCACTGGGAAGGGAAAGGGAAGGCGCTAAGAGGCTAGGAAAAGGGCTAAGCTCGTGGGCTTATCTCTAAGGGAATATTATAATATATTTTCTAAAATACTAAGGTTTTGGAAATAACTCTTGTTATCCTAAGTTCCTTTAGGGAAAGGAACGAACTCCAAGTGGAGAGGAATGAACTCCCAAGAGAGCCACGTGTCAATCTTGGCACATGCAATTATATGTGGGGAAATTAGTTTGTTGTGGGTATTCTTTCCTTTGACGCGGGGAGGCAGGCACCATGGAATCCTGCAAGCTCTGAAACCTACAAAACCCATGAAGCTAACCCATTTTAATCCTTTGAAGCATAGCATGACTACACAGTTCTTGATCCATATCACACCCTAACCATTTTGTTGTTGCTTCCCACACTTTTCTCTAGACTGGTGTGGCTTGTTTTCATTACCAGAGCCCATACCCGATTTTCCTGTTGTTATTAACCTAACTAGATTAGCCTAGGAGTTGTATTGAAGAAGCAGGTTATCAGGCCTGTGAGAAAATCTCTACAGGTGAGAGAGGTTGCTGGGGAAGTGATTTTACCAGAAGGATCCTCACAACATTTGTAGTTCTTTGAGGCTTCATGTACGATCTGTTACTGAAGCCCTAGAAGGGGAGTGGGGTAGCCAAAGGACTTTTGAGCAGAGAAGGGGCACACTCCCTGGGGTGGGACAGACATGTGGGGAATGAGGGACTATAAGTTGTGGATGTGAGTGGACTTTTGGGGATAGAATCCTTCCTAAAGAATTTGTAACCTCATCCTAGCCTAGGATTCCCTTTACCCCGGGTGGAGTTTAGTCCCAGCTCGGGGGTGACCCGATGATGATAGACTGGAGGAGCATGGTCTAAGGATGGGAGGTTTGTGGAAGGTTTTCATGCAATTGATGGTCTTCTTAAACATATAATTACTCTTTATATATGCTTAATTACATGTTGTATGTTACACATGTGCTTAATTACTGTGCGTTTCCGCATAGTTATGTGAATGTTAACAAAAAGTAGATGTTTTTTTTTTAAAATTTATTACGTATTATATTTTCCACAAATGAAAGTGAGTCTTTCTATAAAGTGCCATGGCCCGGCCTTGGGTGGCTGGGGATGCTACAAATTGGTATTAGAGCTTGAAATCTTTTGGTGGAATGACCTGGCTTGGGAGGCTTGGGTCGTTACATTTCCCATGATTCATACTTGTTCTAATACCCTCATTAAATCATCCACCACAAGGTCATAAAAACCAATACATATTTCAACTGTCCATCTATTTGGACCATAACTTTTATCCTTCTAGAAAGAAGCCAAAACAATTGATAATTTCTACTTAGAAATTTCTTCATCAACTTTTGGTTATATTCCTCTAAGACGCATCCATGAAAATAAGCTGTTATCTTTAGGATTTCAAATATGTCATCCCTATTTGGCTCTTTATATACCAATTGGAATTATGAAACTTTAGTATGTTCTATCTCTTTGAAGATCCTGACTATATTACCTTCTTCATTTTTCATCTCCTAAATGGGATTGATCCTCTTATATGCTTTTCCTAATGATTAATTCCTTTTTTATACTCATCCCCTTTTTCCAACCAAACTCCCCTACTTTTCACCATCCATTTCCCCTCTCTTATTTCAAGCAACTTCTTCTTTTTGTCTTCTAAATATTTACCTTCTATTTTTCCTTCTCCCTGAAAATCCTCATAACATTATTATTATACAACTATGTAATCTCATTTTCAAATTCTTCTAAATCCATGTCCATATTCTTATGTCTACTGGTTACCCACGATACCACTACCTCTTTTATATTCTTTAATTATGTAAACATTTAAAATTGGTTGTTTTCTAGATTTTTCTTTATAACATGTCCATTGTCTTTTATCTTGGAATTCTTCTTCTTCAAGCTATCAAGGATTGAATTTGAAGGGGATAATGGGATTTCAAGCCTACTTATCCATTTGAAGTAAGACGTGACAATTATTAGAACCACCCCCAACCTCTACCCATGACCTTGTCCAATCTACTTCAGTAAAAATATTCTCATAAACCAAAAATATATCCATCCTTTTGGAAACCCTAGATTCACCATCTTTATTATTCCTCCAAGTTGGCCTAATAATGTTAGCTTCCACATCCATTAAACAGACAACTTCTATCTTCTACTTAAATAAATATTCCAATTTGTCTAACCTAGATGCCTATTCCCACGCCTCAGATTTGTGCATACTAAAATTTAAATCCCCCCCAATGATGACCCTATTCTCCTTTACACAAGCCAATGAGAAAAAACCTTCCCATAATACTTTCCTATCTTCATAAGTTCCATAATAGGTTATGACTAAGATTTTTTGTTCCAAGTCTTTAAATGTGAACTAAGTCCTTATACCTGCGACAATAATAGAGTAATTGAGTAAGGAAATATATTATTTCTTACTTGTAATATCCCCTCCAAAATGTATTTATGCATCCAAGGCTATAAATATCCACTCTTTAAAGAGTTTTACCAAAATCCCAATGACTTTTCCCCCTCCCCCCATAGTTTACTAAACCAAAATTACATTTCGCTTGTGTAGCTCTACAAAATAAAGTAGGGCCAATATTTTAGAGGTACTACCATGACCTCTTATGTTCAATGATAACAAAATCATTTTTCACCCCCAATAAGAGTTTTCCTTTCTCTAAGGACCCCTATAATTAAATTTTCTGTTCCCCACTCAATTTATTTCGACACTTTATCTTAGGCGTGGTGTATACGTGAGTTTATCCATGTTACATTAAGACATGTTTCCTTAATATGATCAAATACTATTCCCCACCCATCCCTTTACCCCTCAAGAATCCTTCCCCTTTCTATATCTTAAGAGGGATCTTCTAGAAATTCTAGCTTCCCCCCCCCCCTTAAACCACCTCCACCCAATTAGATTTCTGAAAGACTTCACTAAAAATAGTTTCAAAATTGGATGAGGGACTATTATTCTCTTTCCCATCATTGTAATTAGGGTTTTTATGTCTTGTCAAACAAACCCTAACATCCTTCCTAACCTAGTGTTTCCCTCGAGGCTTTTGGACATTTTTAAGAGAGTAGGTTGGATTCCTTATCCATTATATTCATAACTAATGAATCTATATAAGGTTGCAAAACAAAGTTATCGTTAGAAGGATTTCCCGTAAAATGTGTTTCCACCTCATCCAATACCCATACATTTGTTTCCATATATTGTCCCTCTAAACTCAGAATGCAATAATTCTATGGGGGAGACAGAACCAATCCCTTCCGATCTTCAACCTTGTCAACAAATTCACCTTTTTCCAATGGACCATGTATAAAACCCTTTCCTTCTACATGTCCATTATGGACATTATTCCTGAATTCATCCATATAATGTGACTCAACCAATCCATTTGTCTTCATTTTAAATTGCTTAGCCACCTCCTTAGAATCTGACATTTTCCTCCATACTATTGTGGTAAAAGGATAAGAAAAATATTCCACAAGATACCCATGGATGTGATAATGTGCAAATAAAAAATGGATATTTATATAGTCTATATTTTGAGAAAACATCAAACTTCCCACCACAATATCCATGCTTTCAACGAGACCTTCACTGATACCCACTTCCACAAGAATATGAGCCACCATTTTATAAACATTGGATTTGCATGTATATTTAACCTTTAACTTCTTTCTTAAATAATTCCCTATGTCCCTCGA
>JASDQU010244715.1:30062-56293 GCA_032191745.1 Picea mariana | reverse complement strand
ACAAGAATTATCCCGAGCTGTACTTGAGCATTTGGTGCAACTTGCAGACCCGCATGCTTCTCGAACCCGTGACAAGAATTATCGCTAACAGAAATGACAGATAGTTTGAAACATTTGTGAGCCATAGTAGAGTGAAGCTTGCAAGTTCGAGGAGTTCGGGGTGGAATTGTAGATCACAAAAGTTTTGAGTGCACGATGAATAGCATAGAACAAGAAGCAACAGAGTTGGAAAGCGCCAACCCAACAACCACGGCCATAAAATTGGCTAAGTATGGAAATTAACAATGATAGGTCGGATTCATCATGTGAGGATATAGATGGAGATGAAGATATATCAGCCCACAAACGCTGGAACCCGGGATCATAGAAAAGCGACTAAGTATATAACAACAAAGCGATAATACATGGGAAGAAGAAAAGGGAAAAAGGACTAAGGAGTCTGCAGTGGAATTGTAAATCACAGAAATTTTGAATTCAATATGTATATCACGGAAGAAGAAGCAACAGATTCTGAATGTGCCAACCCAAAACAATGACTAAGAATTGGAGATTTCATGAACCCGTCAACACGAAGATCCAAAATAGACTGACAAAGTCTCCCTAGAAGGCGTGAGGCCCCGACGGTTAAATTGTATCCTTCAGAACATTTGAATGCATAATCTATAACATGGAAGAGGGGACAATGTCAGAACTCAGTAGTCAATTTGTATATTGTGGAGGGGTGGATGTGAACTGTTTTGTATCAGTGTATGCAATTATCACTAGTAAAAGTCACTAGTAAGAGCATAACCAATGTATATTAGGAAGGAAAAGAAGTTAGTGGGGATGGAAGGCAGGGATAGATACTTTGAAACATTTGTGAACTGTGGTAGCGTGAAGCTTGCGAGTTCGTGGAGTCCGCGGTGGAATTGTAGAGAACGAAAGTTTTGAGTGCAAGATGTACATCACAGAACAAGAAGCAACAGAGTTCAAAACCGCCTAAAATTGGCTAAGTATGGAAAGCAACAATGGTTGGTTGGATTTTCATGTGATTATATAGATGGAGATAAATATATGTTATCCTGCCAACGTTAGAACCCATGATCATAGAAAGGTGACTAAGTATATAACCAGAAATCCATAATACATGGGAAGAAGAAAAGGGAAAAAGGACTGAGTCCACGGTGGAATTGTAGATCACATAAATTTTGAGTACACGATGTGAACCAGGTAGTCAATTTGTATATTGCGGAGGGCCGGATGCCAACTGTTTCATATGATTGTGTTCAGTTGTCACGAGTAAGATCACAACCAATGTATATTAGGAACGACAGGAAGTTAGCAGGGATGGAAGGCAGTGACAAAAACTTTGAAACATTTGTGAACCATGGTAGAATGAAGGTTGTGAGTTCGAGGAATCCATGGTGGAATTGTAGACGACGAAAGTTTTGAGCTCAAGATGTATATCATAGAACAAGAAGCAACAGACTTCGAAAGCGCCAACCCGACAAGCGCGACCATAAAATTGCCTAAGTATGGAAAGGAACAACGATGGATCAGATTCATCATGTAAGGATATAGATGGAAATGAAGATATGTCAGCTTGACAATGTTGGAACTAGCGATCATAGAAAGGTGACAAAGTATATAACCAGAAGGTGATAACACACAGAAAGAAGAAAAGGGAAAAAGGGCTGAGTGCGCGGTGGAATTTTAGAGAGCGGAAATTTTGAGTGCAAGATGTATATTACAGAACAAGAACTAGTAGATTTCAAAAGCGACAACCTGAAACAGTTTTTAAGAATTGGACATTTCATGAACCCAACAACAGGAGGATCCAAAACAAGTTGAGAAGGTCTATCCAGAAGACGTGAGGCCCCAACGTTCAAATTGTATCGCTCGAAACATTTCAATGCATAATCTGTAACACAAAAGAACGGACAATGGCAGAATCCGGTAGTCACTTTGTATATTGCGGAGGATGTGATGTCAACTGTTTCGTACCAATGTGTCCAGTTCTCACTACTAAGAGCTAATTTAGTATTGAAAATCATGTTTTCAGATACTGTTAGATAATTGATAGGGATTACCATTCGTAAACAATGGAAAATTGCATTAGTATGGAAAGGAACAACGATCAATCGGATTTGTCATGTGAGGATATAGATGGAAATGAAGATATGTCAGCCTGACAATGCTGGAACCTGCGATCATAGAAAGGCGACAAAGTATATAACCAGAAGGCGATAACACACGGGAAGAATAAACGAGAAAAAGGGCTGAATGCACGGTGGAATTGTAGAGAGAGGAAATTTCGAGTGCAAGATGTATAATGCGGAACAAGAACTAGCAGAGTTCGAAAGTGGCAACCCGAAACAGTTTCCAAGAATTGGACATTTCATGAACCCGACAATAGGAGGTTCCAAAACAGGCTTACAAGGTATCTCCAGAAGACGCGAGGCCCCCACATTCAAATTGTATCACTTATAACATTTGAATGCATAATCTGTAACACGAAAGAGTGGATGATGTCAGAATCCGGTAGTCAATTTGTATATTGCGGAGGATGTGATACCAACTGTTTTGTACCAGTGTGTCCAGTTGTCACTAGTAAGAGCTAATTTAGTATTGGAAATAATGTTTTCAGATACTGTTCGATAGTTTATAGGGATTACCATCCGTAAATAATGGAAATCTCAACCCCGCTAACCCTGGAATCCATCTGTCAATTTGTATATCGTAGAACTATGAGCGATATTTGGAGGATACAGAATAATAGAAGTGCAATGTTGAGCTAGCCATCCCACAGGTCTGCTTGTCAATTTGTATATTGCGGAATTCTGGGTGCTATTTGTAGTGCACAGAACAATGGAGGCCCAATTTTGAGTCCGCCCGCCTGAGAACCCACGATCCAAAAAATGGATAAGTATGGAATGCAGAATCCATACATGCTCTATAAAATCTCATGTCCATACTTTATAGTCCCATAATACATGGGAAGAAAAAAAGGGAAAAAGGACGAAGGAGTCCACGGTGGAATTGTAGATCACATAAATTTTAAGTGGAAAATGTATCTCACAGAACAAGAAGCAACATAGTTCGAAAGCGCCAACCCGACAACCGTGGGCATAAAATTGACTAAATATGAAAAGGAAAAATGGTTAGTTGGATTCGTCATGTGAGGATATAGATGGAGATAAAGATATGTCAACACACCAACGTTGGAACCCACGATCATAGAAAGGCGACTAAGTATATAACTAGAAAGGGATAATACATGGGAAGAAGACAAGGTCTCTCCAGAAGATGTGTGGCCCTGACGTTCAAATTGTATCGCTCAGAACATTTCAAAGCATAATATATGACACAGAAGAGCAGATGATGTCGGAATCCGATAGTCAATTTGTATATTGCGGAGGGTGTGATGCCAATTGTTTCATACCAGTGTGTCCAATTGTCACTAGTAAGAGATAATTTAGTATTGAGAATAATGTTTCTAGATACTGTTAGATAGTTGATAGGGATTTCCATCTGTAAACAATGACAATATTGACCCCGCCATCCCTGGAGTCCATATGTCAATTTTTTTATCGCAGAACTGCGACCATTGTTTGGAAGACACGAAACAATAGAAGTGAAATGTTGAGTCAGCCATCCTGCAGGTTCGCTTGCCAATTTGTATATCGCGGAATTCAAGGTGTTATTTGTAGGGAAGAGAACAATGGAGGCCTAATTTTGAGCCCACCCACCCGAGAACCCGCGATACAAAAAGTGGCTATGTATGGAATGCATAAGTCGGACATGCTCTATAAAATCTCATGTCCATACTTTATAGTCTCATAATACACGGGAAGAAAAAAAGGGAAAAAGGACAAAGGAGTCCACGATGGAATTTTAGATCACGTAAATTTTTAGTCAAAAATGTATCTCATGGAACAAGAAGCAACATAGTTCAAAAGCGCCAACCCGGCAACCGCCGCCATAAAATTGACTAAATATGAAAAGGAACAGCAGTCGGTCGGATTCGTCGTGTGAGGATATAGATGGAGATAAATATATGCCAACACACCAACGTTGGAACTGGCGATCATAGAAAGGCGACTCTAAGTATATAACTAGAAAGGGATAATACACGGGAATAAGACAAGGTCTCTCTAGAAGATGCGTGACAATGTTTATTAATGACAATGTTTTCGAATCCCTGGTGGGTTCTCACTAGTAAAAGAATAAACTACAGATCAATGAACTCCTTTGGCTGCAACATGTATATGGAAGAACAAGGGACATAGGTGCTGGATACCACCAACCCGGGGCTTGGTGGCCAGATAATTGGCTAAGTATGGGCCAAGAGAAAGGTTTGATATATATTTCAATAGTATTCATACTAATATGTATTAATGGAAAACATTTTGATATTTATTTGAATAGTATTCATACTAATATATATTAATGGATTGTTTATGTTTCAAATGCAAATGATTTCCCAATTTCCAGGATGCTCTTCGGTTCGCAAATTTCATTGAAACCACGAAAGTTTTGACTGCAAGATGAACGCAACAAGAAACATGAATTTGCATTGTGGTTTCAACGAGATAAATTCCTTATCATCTATTCATCTTGTATTCTTTGCAACGACATGAGAAAACGTCGACTCTCCATAAACATTAATATCTAAATTAAATTAAATGTAATCAAAATTTGGTGTGATTTAACTAAGCAAGGCAGCTTCAGTCATTCCTTTATTAATGGCAAGCTTTTCCAACCCCTGGTGAGTTAAATCATAAATTGCAGATCACAAAAGCTCTTTTCCTGCAAGATGTATATGATGGACTATGGAACATAGTTTTTTCAATAACGCAAACTCAGGACCCGGTGGGCAGATAATTGCCTAACTTTTTCCCAATAGGGAGTTTTTATATTTACTCCAATAGTACTCATATTACTATATATGCGTGGATATTATCAAATAGAATAAGCTGCAATATATGTAAGATATTGAACAAGAACATTGCGTCAATACTTGAGCTGCCTTGTTGTAAGTCATTAATTCATTCTATTTACGGGACCCGAAAAATGAAAGCAAGATGGGTCCCCCAATTTCTTTCTTTAAGTATAGGGCCACCACCACATAAGTATGGCCTATGACAAAATTATTCTTCAATGTAAAATGCAAGCAATGAACATAGTAGCCTTTATTTAAATTGAAGCACTGGGCAATAGAAAGAAAGGCTTGTCGTCCATGTTTAATGACACATAGGGAAAAAAGGCACAAAATAAAATGAAAAGCAATACCAGAGATTGGAAAACACTATAAAAAAAAAAACCACAATTATTCTATATTAAAATAATATGGGTTACAAAATACAGGTAAGATTATTTGCCACAATGATTGTGATTTGGCCTGCCACCGACCCCAAAAAAATATGTACATTGATGAATCTTGTTCATAGTTTTCTTGACGATCAAATACTTTATTTGCAAAAAATGAGTTGAATATCAATTGCGGGTCTTCGACTTAATTGGTACTATGAACTAGATCTATCCTAGTTTTTTGAATAGTTTGTCTCTTCCAGATATGGCCTGCTTGCAATCGCTGGTTATTCAATATTCCATTCTTTGCCAAGTATTAATTTCCCTCTGCCATTGAAAACTTGGGGTTTAAGGTGCTTTCCTTGCAATGTTCCTGACCATTGACATCCGAGACAACTTAGAAATGCGATTCAGGCCAAATTCAAAGTCGAGGGAGTCGTTTTATGTGACATTAGCTATGAGATAGGAAAAAAATTCAAGTATGTTGTCACTGCTATTCTCCCTGTATTCGATCATCTATTTGGTTGAAAAGCATGCCTGGAGATTTTTATGTTGAACTTCTTTGTTTTATTACAGTAAAGTGGAAGGAACATCCAAGCCAACTGCAAAATGTTATTCTTTTGAGGCACATGACTTTTTTGGGCAACACAGGTCTAGCAAGTGTATCAAATGTCGTAGATCGCATCAGAATATATCTTTCATCATAGCAGTGTCAAATATGGCGGCCCACAAAAAGGTTTGGAATGTTCGAAGACGAAGTCAAATCTGTGGAGACTGCAACTACATCCAGAGGAAACCAAACAAACTTTGACAAAGAACATGGCTGTCTCTCAAGCCGACTACCAGACCTAGAAGTAGCTCAACAAACTTTTAAATATAAACTTTTGTAGTGATAATATGTCGTTATTATCCACCCATATAGTTTCTGTTACCTGCCTCTGGTTACATTCACAAATGAAGCCATATTTTGCATCATAAGTGCGATGCCCCCGAGGAAGAGAAATTCTTCTGGGATCTGTAGAAATCGATACACTTTCCAAATCTGTGTTGTTCGAAGAAGCTATATACTTCAACGAAGAATTATTTTGCACGTGACCTGAAAATCCATTATAACTCCTAGCAAAAAAACAAGGAAGTTCAACAAACAAATCTCAAGGCAGGATTTTCAACCAACTAAAGCGTCCAATACATGGAGAACACCTACCAGAAGATACTTGTTCTTCATGTCACATAAAACCAATCTCTCTTCTTTCATTTGGGCCTCAATCACATATTTAACTTGTCTTACATTTCCATGACCAAGAACATTAGAACGAAGGCACTGTAAAGAACAACTTTTTGACAATATAGAGAAATGAAAATAAGTACTTAAAAGCAACGCTGGACGATCTTCCGTAGATTTTGTTTTAATTCATTTTAATGACAAATGTTCTCGATATTTTTGCTTATTAATGCCAATATTTTTGAATATGTACCCTAAATAGTGACTAATAGTATGTATCGACATTCCCATATCTGAGCAGATTCTCAAATCTGACATCTAAGATATGCACAATATTAAAGAGGGACATGAAGTCAAGGCATCTGTTGTTGAGACGTTCATGGACTATGCCAAAACCTTTAAGAAAACTAAAAGAGGTTTTTTTTTTTTTTTGCAAATTCAAAATACATGCAAAAGAAATTACCAGATCCCATAATATTTGTCTGTCTATTCATTTTAATGGGAGATGTCCTCGAGCTTTCCGCTTATTAAAGGAAATCTTTTCGAACCTGTCTAGTCGGTTATGAGTTTTCAAAGCATAATTAATGTCTATTGGGAATGGCAGAAGGTAGCTGGGATGGAGGGGAGCGAAAAATGCTTTTAAATTTTCTGAACCCAGAAAGGCGTCAACTGACCAAACTTTGAAAATTGGACTAAGTATGGAAAGTTAAGTACGATAGACAAACTCATCACAGGCAGAGGCACGATTACGAGTTCGAGGAGTGCGAGGTCGAATTGTAGAGAACATAAGTTCTGGGTGCAAGATGTATACATCGAAAACGAGCTGACATAGTTCGATAGAACCTATCCGCGAAGCTGTGTCCACAAAATTGGCTAAGTATGCAACTGAACGACGGCCGGTCGGAACGACCACAGAAACGCGAGAAACTATAGAACCAGAAACACAGTTTACAAGAGGGGAAAAAAAGGGAAAGAACAACTATATCGCTCTCACAACAAAACTTACTCTCATAACTATGAAACCATAGTAAAACATAAACCATGGAAAAACATCGCCAAGAATGAAATATATTTTGAGGCTGACAAACTCTGGTTCAACGCGTAAGAGGTGCAATTTACATCAACTGCAAATTTGTTTCTATGTTATTTTATCTTAATAGTATTGTATGGAGAGTCCACTGCAAAAGAATGTAAGAACAGATCCAACTATGGATGCAACATCCCAACATTGCAAACCCTAGGCAAACAAGAACAAGCAACAAATAACAACCTAGTTAAGAAGCACCAAAAGGCCCAATTGCAGCCGCAGGAGCCGAACCTTGTAAAATCGAATCAAACAACAATAAGCAACACACAATGAACAAATAAGCAAGCAAAAAACAGTCCACCAGGAATGACGCAGTTCCAGTCGCAGTTGCACAACCCCAAACGTGCAAACTTCAACAACAACAATAGACAAACAATAAAAACAACAACAACAACGAAATAAGAAATCAGTGGAGATGCAAAAAAACAAGCATGAACAATTGAACCAATAATGTCGCTGAAGCATATAAATAAAAAAAAATGGAAGAAAATATATTGTAACAAGCTTGCTAAGTAAACATTCAACACTGCCAATCCTGTTAGGTAAAAAGTATGTCAGAAATGAAAACTCAAATCGAACAACAATAAGCATCACACAACGAACAAAGAAACAAGCAGCAACCAGTCCACCAGGAATGACGCAGTTCCAATCGCGGTTGCACAACCCCAAACGTACAAACTACAACAACACCAACAGGAAACCAATAAGAACAACAACATCGAAATAAGAAATCAGTGGAGATGCAAAAAAACAAGCATGAACCACTAAACCAACAATGCTGCTGAAGCATATAAATAAAAAAAACAGAAAAAAATGTATTGTAACAAGCCTACTTAGTAAACATTCAATGTTGCCAAGCCTGTTAGGTTAAAAGTATGTTAGAAATGATCTATAAACATTTAAGAAAAGAATGCAATGTGGCAGCTCCCTGATGTATCCCAAAAAAAATTATTATAATTTATGTAACAATAATTCCAACGGTGGAGAATGTATTCAAAGGCCAAACTTTGGATATGCTAGCATATCAAACATTGCCATAAATTTAGCTAGCAGAAAATTCTAAACAAAGCATTCAAACTAATGCTAGCATTAATACACCTTCGACCAATGCATAAGAAAATATATGATTCAAAAAGACCATTTATGATCAAATACTTTGGATATGCCAACATATATAACATTGGGAATAGCTAATCTGACAATAATACCTCCAATCCCTTGTCCAATCAGATCATGACAAATATGGTACTTTTTATTATATAAAAATCCATCTTTTTAGTTCCCTGGTTCCAACAATAGATTATATGGAAATATTTGTGGTCAAAGGAGAAACTAATATGAAGTCAATGAATTATCAATCACTATAGTCCCTCTATGCCTATGAAAGGGACTAATAAATAATAGAGAAAAATCTTGGGGTTAAGATTATAACTAAAATATTTTAACATAATGGTTGTGAAATATGAGTGACATACCATGGAGCCTGTGTGAAAAATGAATAAAATAATCAAGAAATTAAAAGGAGAAGTTAAAAAGTTAAAAATGAAGAATAATACTAGTGGCCATAAGCCAAATAATAATTAAAATCAAGAAACAAAACAAAAAAGTGAAAATACTTCTTCAATGATAGAGAGGAGGGAAGATGAGTGATACTATGTTGAAGCAAGAATTTTGGTTTGGTCAAAGAAAATGATATGATCACATTTGTGGGAGTGTTTGGCAATAGCTGGCTTGGAGATGTGGTTGTAGAATTTGTCGGCAATATGTTATTTGAGACAAGATTTAAAGTATTTGCCAGTTTAGCCTATGTATGGTTTACCACAAAAGTAGGGAGTTTGATAAACTCCTTGGCCAAACACGGGGTCAGATTTATCCTTAGCTATTCTAAATAACTGTTTAAGGGTTTTATAAGGTTTAAAGAGAGTTTTGATATTCTTTTTGGCCAAAATCTTATAAATATGATATGTAGTACCCTAGATGTAAGGAAGAGAAATGATAGCTAAGGGTGGGTAAGAGGAAGAAGAGCTTTGAGATTTAGAAGGACAGATTGAGTGAAAGGCTTGGTTGATTTGAGTGATTGAATAACCATTGGTGACACAGACCTTAGTAAGGTGGGATTTTTCTTTTTCAAGGAAATGAAGAGCTGAGATTTGAATCGTTCGAGTAACAAAAGTTTTTAAGAACGACAAATTTTTGGGCAAGGTGATAGTGAGCATAGGCATGGAGGTATCGGTTGGTGTGAGTATTTTACCTATAAATTGGTGGGTAAGGGTGCTATCAAGAAGATGAGTAATGAGAACATACAAAAAGAGAAGAGATTTTTCATTTTGGATTTCCATAGTAAATTGGATATGGGGTGAACTGTTGTAAGATGGTTAAAGGAAGAGGTCAAAGAGGGGTGGCCATGAGGCTAAAAACCAAAGGTATTGTCATCAAATTGAAACCAACATTCTGGATTAAGATGAACATTGTTTAAGGCTATTTAAAGCTTCAAAATGTTCCATAAAATATTGGAAACCACTGGGGATAAGGAAGACCCTATGGTTGTACCTTTTGTTTTTTGTTCATAACATATCCCTTTAAAGGTAAATAAAGTCAAGGTGAGGTAGATTTCAATAAGGTTAAGGGTTTATGGGTAAACCAATTTGGAGATAAGGTTAAGGGCTTCTAGAATAGGAATTTTTGTGAATAAGGAAACAACATCAACATTGACCATGATGTCTTATTCATCAAGAAGAGGATGCTGATTTTTTTGAATAAAATCAGAGGAATCTTTAATAAATGAGAGAGTTTTTCTAATAAACGACTGAAGGTTATCAACAAGGATTCAAGCTAGGGAACGAGTGGGCTCTCTTATAGTATTATAGGTCTAAGAGGGATGTCTTTTTTTTTATATGAATTTTAGGTTTCCCATGGATCCTATGGGTTCGAGGGTTATGAGGAAAATAAGTTTTTGAATGGTTGGGTCCAAGGATGAAGATTTGATGGGTTTGGTAACTAAGCTAGTTATGAAATTTATTGGGTTCTTGGAGAGAGGTTTATAAAAGTAAGAAGAAAGAAGGCCTTGATGTTTATATTCATAGTTAGAGTTATTCATAATGACAATAGTGTTATCGTTATTGGATTTTAAAATAATGATATTGGGGTTACCATTAAGGTGAAAAACATATTGAAATTCTTCTTTTGATAAGTTCGATTTAGGAGGTATGGAAAGGAGAAGAATTCTACCACACTCTTGTCGAATTTTTTCAGCTTTGTGTGTGGGAAGATGATGTATTAGAGGTTAGATAGAGAAAAGAATATCTTCTGCACGAGAATACGATGGGGGATAAGGGAAAAGTTGAAGCCTTTTTCTAGAAGATGGATGGAAGGAAGATCAATATCAAATAAAGATAAATTTATAATCATTGAAAGATAAGAAATGGATGAGGGCGAGAGGGATTTTTGGAGGGAAATGAGAGGGACGTTGATAGAATTAGGGCCAAATCTTTCGAGTGAGGGAATAGGGTTTGAATAACCATTAAGAATAAAGTTACCATTAGATATTGATGAAAAATTAGAGATATCATCAGAGATTAAAGTTAGATTAGAGTTTTCATTATAATTTATACAAGAATTAGAGTTATCATTGGAAATTGAAGACAAATTAGAATTAAAAGAATTAGAGTTTTCATTGGAAATCAAAGAAAAATTAGATTTTGCCAAGTTACCATTGGGGGAACACATGGAGGAATGTGGAGTGAGATTGGTTTCGATTAGGGCATGTAACAGTGACAATACATTGAAGTGGGAAGTTGGAGGAGATGAGCTCAAATAATAAGTTGGCGAACTAGATTGCAAGGTATAATATTTGATTTTTGAGGAAGTCATTGGAATAGTTGTAAACATGTGGATATGCCTTGTAATTGAAGAGGATAAAAACTACAAAGGAGAAATATAAAGAGAGGCTAATTGTAGAGAGGGAAAGTGGGTCAAAATTATCTTAATGTCTAGAGAAGGCACATAGAAATATGAGGAGGAAATTTTAGAGTGTGAGGACGCAAAGGAATTCGTTGAGGAAATTGAAGGATGGGAATGAGAGGCAGAGGAAATCACTAAGAAACTCGAAGGTTGGGAATGAGAGGAGACATGTATCAACTGAGAACTTGATTGTAAGGATGAGGAATTTAGAACAACATTTTGGGTAGTTGAGGAGAAAAGAGAATATTCCAAGGTAGGTTGATGAGAGGTCAATTGGTGAGAATGTTGAGGGCATGTAGTATTCAAATTAAGAATTAGTTTATTAAATTTACACATTTCTTTAGATGAGGTTAATTCAAAAAAATTAAAAGTTGCATTATATGACCTACAGTCAATAGTAAACCATATATCAAAGAAAAAAATTTCTAGGAGTGTAAGATGGAGCTTACAAACCTTCCGAGATAAGAGGATGAGATTTGACCCAGTAAAGTGAATTTCTACACAAAGAATAACATCATTGGCTCTTGTAAAAATGTGGTTGAGATCATGCCTCCAATGATGCTGATGAATATGAGTAAATGCAGGAAGGATAAAAGAATCATGACATCAATTTAAGAAAGTAAGATTAGCAACTCTTTTCATGATTTTATTTCCAAGCTTTTAAAAAATATGGGTCTCCTTGAGACAGTCCTCTCCATAGAGGTTTTGAATCTAAACGTGTAGATTTTCACAATGCTTGAGATTTCTGTAGATGAACTATGTATGAGATTTTGAAATGTCTAACGTTTTGAGTGGACACTCCACCCATCATTAGGGACAAATAAAACTGAAATAATATAAAATATTTCTATGGTAAAATATTTTAGGATAATTGTTGTGAAATATGAGTGACATACCATGAAGTCATTATGAAAAATGAATAAAATAATCAAGAAAGCATTAGAAATAATAAAAACTATTTATGATCAATGTGAAAATTGAAATATAAAGGAAGGATTAAAGGAAATATAGTCATTAAAATTTTTAATTTTAAAAAAGAGAAAAGGTCAAGGTGGAAAAAGGAGGCGAGGGGTAAAAGGTTAAAAAACTAAAAAGGAAGAATAACATGAGTGACTGCGGATAGAAGCCAAATAAAAAGTAAAACCAAGAAATAGAAAAAAGAGAGAAAAGGATTAATGAACAATATGATCAATACTAGGCTTCCAAGATTGGCTAACTTTGTAGCCATATTCCCAATTAAAATTATTAGGATGTTTTTCAATTTCTAGTGATTCCTCAATCATACAAGATGAATATAGGGTGCTAAAGCAAGAATTTTGGTTTGGTCAAAGAAAATGAGATGATTAGATTTGTAGGAGTGTTCGATGATAGTTGACTTGGAGATGTGATTGTAGAATGTGTTAGCTATATCTTCTTTGCGAAGAGATTTGAAGGATTTTCTAGTTTGGCCTATATATGTTGCCACAAGAGCAGGGAATTTGGTAAACTCCTTGGCCAAGCATGGGGTCATATTTATCCTTCACTATTCAAAATAACTGTTTAATGGTTTTATATGGTTTAAAGAGAGTTTTGATATTCTTTTTGGCCAAAATCTTATAAATATAATATGTAGTACCTTGGATGTAGGGAAGATAAATGAAAGATAAGGGTGAGGAAGAGAAAGGAGACATTTTAGATTTAGAATAATGCGTTGAGTGAAAGGCCTTGTTTATTTGAGAGATTGAATAACCATTGGCTACAAGGGCCTTAGTAAGGTGGGGATTTTCTTTCGCAAGGAAATGAGGTGCTGATATTTGAATGGCTCAAGTAACAAGAGTTTTTAGAATGATATATTTTTGGGTAGGGTGATGGTGAGAATGAGCATGAAGGTATCAGTCAATGTGATTCCTTTTCCCATAAAATTGGTGGGTAAGGGTGCCATTGGGAAGATGGGTAATGCTAACATCCAAATAGGGAAGAGAGTTTTCATTTTGGATTTCCATAGTAAATTGGATATTAGGTGAAATGATGTTAAGATGGTTAAAGAAAGAGGTCAAAGAGGGATGACCTTGAAGCTAAATAACAAAGTTATATTCAACAAATTGAAACCAACATTTGGGCTTATGATGAAAGTTTTTTAAGGATAAATCTTTTATATGATCCATACAAATATTGGTGACCGTTAGGGATAAGGAAGACCCCATGGTCGTACCTTTTTTTGTTCATAGCATATCCCTTTAAAGGTAACAAAACTTGAGGTGGGATGAGGAGACAATTTACCTAATTAAGTTAGTTAAATTAGTTATTTTGCAATCATTTTCATTTATACCAATATTTTTGAGGAAGGTTTCTTGTTTTTGTGTGTTGGTAGTTCTACAATCTAAAGTGGGAATGGGGACAATTGGAGTGAGGAAAACCAACAAGGATCATCTCCAATTGGTCATTTGAATTGGGCAAGGCCTCTTGTAACTACCTCATAGTTATTGAAAGAATATCATAGGCTATTTTTGGGAAATATTATAGCTAATTCTAGCTACAAGAAAGTTTATTTCCATAACACCTGTGCTTTTCCTTCCTTTGGAAACATTGGTGCTCATTTGATGGCCATCTTGAAAATTCCTAGACTATCCACGAGGCTACCCGTTTTTTTGTTGTCCACTCCAAACGATCCTGAAAATTATTTTCCAGTGAAATCTATTCCTCCTTCTTCTACCTCTTCCAGTGAAATTCTAGCTCCTAGTAAGCAGAAGTATTGATCTTGGAGGATCCAAAACACTCAAAGATATCCAGGAGGATCCAAAATGCTCAAGAATTAATTATCTCAAATTCTCTTGAAAATGATATCACTGCATAGATCTTGAGGAGATCTTTCCAACGATGTGTGAATTGCCTCAAACAAACTTCATATGAGAAAGTTATGGCCTTTCAAAGTTTCAACGAAAATAGGGCATCCATACAAGACTGCCACATGGCATCCATACAAGACTTCCACATGGCATCCATATAAGATGTACAATGTTGATGTGACAGGTACAATGGCACATAGGTGGACCAATCAACATTGGACACGTGGCATGACTGTATAGGCCACGGAGGATGCACATGTGGACCAATGAGAGAATGCCACATGGCAGTATCCCATTGGCCATGTATGGTTAAGGTCGAATAAAATTTGTTGCAAGCTCGAAGGATCAAACCTGGGTCTCATGGGAATCAATCCATCAACCTCACCAATACACTACACACATGGTTCTTAACCATATATGGCATGACATTTATTTAAGATTGTTAAATGGTATATTCGACAGGAAAAGGGCCGAGGGATAATCCCCCGTCCCATGGTTTATATGCTATCCAATATAACCATACCCAATGTTCGCGGGGGTTAACAACTGTATACCATTGAATATACCATACCATATATATATATATATATAACGAGACAAATCCCAAATAGGAACACCTCTTGCACACAAAACGAGGAAAATTCCCTCTTTGACATGCATACCCATGTCAAAATGAACTCAATACCGAGTTCTTGGCATGATTAATTGTGTTGTGCATTGGTTTTCATGTTGGTTAAATATCCTAGGTCTGGAAAAACCATGGCCCGACCTTCATGCTAACATCGACATCAATTTAAATGTAAATCTGTTGGTTTCCTGTAACAAAAGTCACCTTTGGCACATTGCTTAGGGTGCTAGTACATGTGGGAGGAGGTCATGGATTCTACAAAGCACCAAAAGGGGAGAGGTCTCGGAGGTTGAATCCATGACCTCCTCCCACATTTACTAACTCCCTAAGCAATGTGCCAAAGGTGCCTTTTGTTACAGGAAACCAACGGATTTACATTTAAATTGATGTTGATGTTAGCATGAAGGCCGGGCCATGATTTTTCTAGACCTAGGATATTTAACCAACACGAAAACCAATGCAAAACACAATTTATCATGCCAAGAACTCGGTATTGAGTTCATTTTGACATGGGTATGCATTTCAAAGAGGGAATTTTCCTCATTCTATGTGCAAGAGGTGTTCCTATTTGGGATTTGTCTCATTTTGTGTGCTATAGAGTTCCTTGAGAGAAGTATAGAGTATTTATACTCATTTTTCTCAAGATTTCGAGAGGAATTTGGTGGTGATGTTAGTTCTATGTTAAAGTGTTGTGTATGAAAGTCTTAGTCAAAATTTTCTTGTATGAGACCCATAGTCTCGTTATGCGTGCAAAAAGGAGTCTTTAAGCACATGTTCATAACATAGTTGAGTTTATACTCATTTTTCTCAGAATTTTGTGAGGAATTTAGTGGTAACCTATGTTTCAGGGTTTGAGAAGAAAAATTGAGGGTGTCTTCAAATTTAACATTGTAAGTCATCATTGTGTCAAACATTTGAGCATTAATAGAGCGGTCTCACTATTTGGAAGCAGAACCAAAGATGTAGCCCAAGATGGGTGAACTTCGCTATCAAACTCTGTAATGATCTTTGTTATTTGTTGTCTCTATTTCTCTCTATTTTCTCACTCATTATTTCCGCAAGTTATTATCAATTAATTAAGTTGATGGATAAATAAACATTTTCACATGTTATTTTGCAAATAATCAAGACGATCCTAATTTCCCGAATCTGGTCGGATGTTTTGTGTCTTCTTAAGAAGTAATTGACATCTAAGGATTTTCATATCATGTGGTACCAGAGCTGGTTTGACGTGTATTTTCAAGTGAATGCTTATGAGGTCCAAACTAAAGCTTGGTGAAGTATCGTTGAAGAGTACATTCTTGAGATTGGTTTGAGGCATGCATTTCGAAAGAAGGAAATGGCTTCAACAAAAGACATGGATTCTTCTAACCCAAATCCTTTGGGTACTGAAGAGGTATTATTTTTCATTTTCATGACAATGAAGGTCATGGTGGAAGAAATGTATGAGGATCGAAACAAGGCCAAGAGAATTGGTGGTAAAGGAAAAGGAAAGCCACATAATTTCGAGAAGAAGTCGAAGGGAAAAGACGAAGATAAGTCTACATGTTCTCATTGCAATAAGAAAGGAGATGAGGAGGTAATGTGTTGGAAGTTGCATMTAGAGAGRCTACCAAAGAAGTTCAAGGACAMGAGTAAACMKAAGGCCACAACCATAGTTCAAGATCTTGGATCAGATTCTAAAGTTAYGACTATGGGCGCTAAAGGTATATTTTCTATTTCTAGTTCTAGTTCACATACTTCTTCTTCAAAGGCTAATGTAATCCCTTATGGAAGAAAAAGAAAATAACTATTTCATTTACAAGTTATCCCAAAGCACAATAATATTGATACACTTGTTGATAGTGGATCACAAGTAAATCTTATTTCAGAGCAGGTTGTTTAGAATTTGGGATTGGAAACTAGGCCTCATCTGAGACCGTATCCTTTGGGTTGGATTTGTGATAATGATCAGTTATAGGTAACCAAGCAATGCAAGTTATGGTTTGAGATCACATCCAGTTTCATTGATGAGGTAGAGTTAGACGTGGTTCAACTTGACATTTGCGGGATGGTTTTGGGAAGTCCATACTTGTATGATATGAAGACCATTTTCTACAAGAAATAGAACAAGTATCATATTTTCAAGGATGGGATTGAGTTCGTTGTGAGATCTCTTCATATGAAAATGAATTTGACAGTTGTCACTACAGGGCACGTGAAAATACTAGTTAATGCTAGTATCCATGATATTTACAGCCTATGGTTCGAAGTAAAGAAGATCCTTTGGTTGATGTTGTTCCCGTTAAGAAGGGAAAATATGCTGGTGTTTCATTCTCTTTCACATCTATATATTCAATTTTGTTGTTTGGTTTATTACTAATTAGTGGAGTATGTTTAGTAGCTGCAACAATGAATGGAAAAGTTTGTGAATTTAAGGGAATGGTTAACTTGGTCAACAATGTTGTTTCAATCTTCATAATTGTTGTGATGAGTCAAGTGCTCATTATCCAAGCAAGAAGGATGAATGATTCTAGACAAGTGAGGTGACAATATCCTCACCATATTTGAATGAACCAGATTATATAGGTTGCTTGGACAACCTATAATTGGATCTAGTGATTTCTGGGATTTAGAGTTAGTGTCAGTATTAGAGGCATACAATTGAAATACTTCTATTCCATTACATGGAAGTATCTCACAGTGGAACATTTATGGTTATCATTTTGGGAAAGCAGCCTAAAATGGAACGTTGATGTTCATATGTAAATGCGATGTTCATGTTCATGTATACCTTGTATAGAAGCAAGTCAAACAATATAGATGTTTGTGGAAAACATGTTTGTATTTTTCTTTCAGGGCATGAGACATGAAATCAACAGAAAGTTCATTCAGATACTCTGACAAATACATCAAGCAGTACAGAGATAATTAAGCCAAGATGGGAGAGGCATATACTAGCATTCAACTTGGCTTCATGATTTTCGAGATGGACTTTCTTTTGGAAAGAGGAGATTGGAGTGAATGTTGAGTTAGGATTTAGATCTGGATGTTGTGGAGAAGAGAGTCAATGAGTAGAATTCTTTAATGAAGGAATCAATGAGCCAAAACTAGATCTATATCTATAGCCAAAAACTAACACCTGTAGCCATAAGCAAGAGCCAAAGTTAGAGCTATTGCCAAGAGTGAGAGTTAGATCAATATTGCATTGAAGCAGACATAAGTACATTGATCCAGATTGGTTTCCTTGAGATTTTAGAAGTTTAAGAAGGAGGTCAAATCCGTATCCAAGATGAAGATCCAAGGTGGACATCAAATGAAGAGTATTTTAGCAAGGTGGAAGTGTGAAGAAGAGTTATCATCACTAAGTTGTTGAAATATCTTTACTTTTGGAGGACCAAAATTTCTTCAGTGGGAAGGTTTTAGCACCAAGTGGCACCCTTAGAATACTAAAAGGGTAAACCCGATACCCATTTGAATATTGGAAAATTGAATGACTAAGTCAGGGCTGTGCTTGGTGGATCAAGAAGACTCTATGAGAAAGGGAAAGGGCATCAAGCTAACTGTAGATCGGTGATAGACTATTGGGAAATGGAGTCATAAACACTCTGCTCATTGAAGACAGTCAAACGACATATAAGATAAATAGCTTGTATGATGATGGATGAAATAAAGAAGGAGATGACAACATATAAGTGAACAAATGAGCCTCACACCCTGCTCAACTGGTTACATCCACTAGTCTAAGTATTCACTGATTGGAAATCCTTTCCAACATTGAATATGAATGATTAAAAATAACATGTAATAGACTTCTATAACAAATCCTTTACCATAGAATTCTCATAACATGAAACTGCTAATCAAACCTACATTAACAATAACCATATTTAAGCAAGATGAAAATGTAAATAAACAACAAGGAAAACATAGCCTAATATGACATATCTCATGAATCTTCTATAATAGTCTTGATTATAGCAAAATGCCCCTTAGGCTTACAAATTGACTCATACAACCTTTTTCTAACTCCTACAACTCTCTCGAGTCATTGGACTGAACCCCCTTCCATATTCAATTACATAACATATAGAAATACATGCCATAACAAATCAAAGGAGTCCAATTCATGAGGGGTTTCTATCTTTAGATTAAGTTACAACTAAACCGAAACAAACTACTACTAACAACTAACAAACTGCTTCAAACTAGGAATTAGTTTTTGACTTACTAAATATGTACATATCATGATTTAAATCTCAACAAAAATCTCAACCATGCTTTCATTGTGCTTGGACTTGACTTCACCCTCAAAACCATAAATCTTGTTCATACTCCTGCTTTCATGATTTCCTATGGAAAGATAGAGTCCAGTTGGGCACATACACTTGAATGCGAATAATAAAAGTATGACTTCAACATGGATGTCACCAAAAACTATGAACTGATTTCCGTTTGGAACATTGACATTGATATCAATGATTTCCCTCAACAAAGAACTCCCCGGTGCCCGCCATAACTCCACGACTGCCATTTTCGACGTCCTGAGCATTCCTCTGTATTTGATCAAATAAGCAATAACTGAGACCCTTGTCAAAAAATGGAATCCATGCGCCACAATCCAGTTCTATTGGAAATTTAGTGTCGAATACTGAGCGCTCTCTTTTTGCTCTTGGTGTGGACGCTTGGCATGAATAGTGGGCACTGGTATTCACAGTGTGGCGTGACTTGACACTAGTGAATATTTGGCAATGACTATGACTTGGAACTGTGGGGAAACCCCCTTTTTTATTGAAATTTCCTACAACCTCTAATAAAATCACTTTAAGAAATGATTTTATAATAATGACTTGTTTTATTTGGATATTTTAAACAAAACTAGCAAGGGGAAAAATTATCATTTTCCAAATAAAGAGTTATTGAAATTTCCCACAACCTCTAATAAAATCTTTTTTAGAATAAAATCACTTTAAGAAATGATTTTATAATAATGACTTGTTTTATTTGGATATTTTAAACAAAACTAGCAAGGGGAAAAATTATCCTTTTCCAAATAAAGAGTTTGACATATGCAAGATTTCACAAATATGAGAATTTGAGACTACGAGACAAACTTGGAAAGCTAAATAAAGAGTGAGTTTGACATATGCAAGATTTCACAAATCTGAGAATTTGAGTCTATGGGACACTTTTCTAAATAAAGAGTTTGACACATGCCAGATTTCACAAATATGAGAATTTGAGGCTATGGGACAAACTTGGAAAGCTAAAGAGTTTGACATATGTAAGATTTCACAAATTTGAGAATTTGAGGCTATGGACAAACTTGATTTCATAAATTTGAGAATTTGAGGCTATGGGACAAACTTGAAAAGCTTAGAGGTTTTGGGTATTTGATCCAAAAATGGAGAAGAGGTTGATGAGATTGCATTATTGATTATGCTACAAGAATGACTTGTTTCTGGTAGCGCCCTTGCTATTGACAAACTTAGAAAGCTAAAGAGTTTGACATATGCAAGATTTCACAAATCTGAGAATTTGAGGCTATTGGATAAACTTGAAAATCTTAGACAAACTTGAATATCTTAGAGATTTTGGGTATTTGATCCAAAATTGGAGAAGAGGTTGATGAGATTGCATTATTGATTATGATGCAAGAATGACTTGTTTCTGGTAGCACCCTTGCTATTGACTAATTGTCAAAATTTTAAAAGATCAAATTTGAGTGCTAATAGAAGGTGTGATCCAAGAGGATCCAAAACACTCAAAGAGATCCAGGAGGATCTAAAATGCTAAAAAATGATTATCTCAAATTCTCTTTAAAATGACTACATTGAGTAGAGCTCAAGGAGAGCTTTCTAACAATGCGTGAATCACCTCAAATGAAAATTATATGAGAAAGTTATGGAATTTCAACGTTTCGACAAAAAACATGGCAAAATGATGACAAGGCAGTCCATACAGATGATGCCAACATGCTGACATGGAAGTACGATAGAATGTCACATGAAATCCATACATGTCGTACAATACTGACGTGACATGTATAGTGGCAACACATTTAGCATATCATACATAGACATGGCACATAGGTGGACCAATTGACATTGGACATGTGGCATGACTGTATAGGTGGAGGTTGCACAGGTGGACTAATGAGAGACTAACACATGGCAATTTTCCATTGGCTAGGTATGGTTAAGGTCGAATAAAAGTTGTTGCGATCCCGAAGGATCGAACCTGGGTCTCATGGGCATCAATCCAATGACCTCACCAATACACTACACACATGGTCCTTAACCATATATGGCATGACATATATTTAAGATTGATAAATGGTATATTCAACAGGAAAAGGGCCAAGGGAGAAGCCCCTGACCGATGGTTTATATGCTATCCAATATAACCATACCCAATGTTCATGGGGGTTAACAACTGTATACCACCGAATATACCATACCATACCATACCATACCATACCATACCATACCATATATATATATATATATATATATATATATATATATATTAAGTATAAAGTTATAACAAAGCGCCAAAAGGGGAGAGGTTCGTGGGGTTGAACCTGCGAGCTCCTCCCACATGTACTAACATCCTAACCAATTGGCCAAAGGTGCCTTTTGTTACAAGAAATCAACAGATTTACATTTAAATTGATGTCGATGTTAGTGTGAAGGTTGGGCCACGGTTTTGGCTGACCTAGGATATTTAACTAGCACGAAAACCAATGCACGACCCAATTTCTCATGCCAAGAACTTGATATTGGGTTCGTTTTGACATGAGTATGTGTGCCACAGAGATAATTTTCCTCGTTTTATGTGCAAGAGGTGTTCCTATTTTGGATTTGTCTCATTTTGCGTGCTATAGAGTTCTTTGAGAGAAGTATAGAGTGTTTATACTAATTTTTCTCAGAATTATGAGAGGAATCTAATGGTGATGTTAGTTCTTTGTTAAAGTGTTGTGTATGAAAGTCTTAGTCTAGTTTGTCATGTATGAGACCCATAGTCTCATTATGCATGTAAAAAGGGGTCTTTAAGCACTTGTTCAGAACATAGTCAAGTTTATTTTCTCAAAATTTTGTGGTAACCTCTGCTTCTAGGTTTGAGAAATAGAATTGAAGGGTGTTTTCAAATTTTCCATTTTAATTCATTATTGTATCAAGCATTTAAGAATTAATAGAGTGGTATCATTGTTTGGAAGCATACCCAACGACATAACCCAAGATGAGTGAACTACGTTATCAAACTGTGTAATGAGCTCTATTATTTGCTGTCTCTACTTCTCTCTATTTTGGCACTCATTATTTCTGCAAGTTATTATCAGTTAATGAGGCTTATGGATAAATAAGCATTTTCACATGTTATTTTACAAATAGTCAAGACGATATTAATTTCCTGAATATGGTCGGAAGTTTAGTGTCTGCTTAAGAACTAATTGACATCTAAGGATTTTCAGATCAAGTATGAAATGAATAAAAATAGGAAGAATAAGAAGAAGAAGCGAAGACAAAGGGAGATGTCACTAGCCACTACAAGTCAGACTAGAGATGAGAAACCAACCACTACAATTTATAATAGGGGAAACACTGCAAGTCATACGGGAGAAAATCAACCAACCACTGCAAGTCATGTTGGGGGTAAGAAACTAGACACTCTAAGTCATGTTGGAGAAATTGATACTGCTGAGAAATCTAAACAAGCAAGACACATGCTTAAGTTCCCTTGTACAATTTGCAAAGGAAATCACCTTAATCATATGTGTCCTTGTATTTTAGAGATAAAATGAGTGTGACCTCCTTGTTTGAAGGCTCTTTTACTCTTAAATCACCTTTGGTTTCTCAATAATCTACTCAACCATAAGTTGATGAAGCGGTCATACCAATGTAGTTTTTAGCTGATCCCTCTCTTCATTTTGAGAGTGATATGTCTACCAAACATGTTTTCTTCATTGTTGGTTTAGAAATCTCTAAACAAGGGGGCATCCCACTTTCCTTGAGAACTCTCTCTCCATGTTCTAAGAGCACTTCCTTTGATTGGAATAGTCTTGTTGAGCCTCATCTTCTATAACACTAATTTTTTTGTTACCAAGGCTTAATCGCTCTGATACCAAACTGTAACACCACTTTGGTGCCAAGGCTTACTCCGTTTAATACCAAGTTCTAACACCACTTTTACATAACTCATACAGGCATTATATAATCCACATGCATTTAAGAAAGAAATACATTGAAGCTCAGAGTAAGCATAAGAATTATTACTAACATAAATAATCCATGGAAATAACATTAATCCAAATGCACATCAGAATATATGATAATTATAATACACATGGATACAAAAACATAATTAAAGCATCATCTGCTACTTATCTTTGAAACAATGGTAGTTCCACCAACCAAGTGCAGGCCTTCCACGAACCTCCCAGCCTTAGACCACACTGCTCGTCAACTCAACAGTGGGTCACCCCCATGCTGGGACTAAGCTCCACCCCCAAGGCAGAGAATCCTAGGCTAGGCTGAGGTTACAGGGAAAACACACAGTCACAAGGAAGGAATTCTCTCCCAGGAACCACTCATGCTCATTGCCCACAGACTCTCCTTCCCCACATGCTTGTTCCACCCCAGGAGTATACACCTTCTCTGTCACCTAGACAGTCCTTCGGCTGCTAACCTCCCTTGCCTTGGGTTACAGCAACAGACCAGACCGGAAGTCTCCGAGCTCTGTGGTAGCTATAGGGTTCCTTCCAAGAGTTCTCTCCTTCCTCTGTGCATTCTCTCACCTGGAGAGAGTATCTCATAGGCCAAGCCACATGTTCTTCCAACCTCAATCACCTCTCTCTCCGGGAGGGAGTGTTTCACAACTGGCCAACAAGCCACACACAGTCCAGCATTGCGTGGCCACAACCCATAGCAACCCACGGGAAAAACAGACATGGGCTTTCCAACAGGTTCAACAATGGAAGGTCACTTCTTATTTCTCAATCCAACAACACAGGATAGACTCACGCTTCGGTTCCCGGGGATGCGTGACAAACAATCCATGCAGGGGTCAACATAGGTTTGAACTGTTTAGATAGAGGATGTACCATTTATCCCAGAACAAACACAGATACACGCCTTTTGGTTCAGAAGAAGCACAAGGGTTTCTCTACAGAGGTCAAACCAGTTCACCTCAGGCAGTCAGGGGTCGAATGGAGGAGGAACCCCTCTCACAGCTCATCTTGGCCGTTTTATTCGCATGCACCAGGGTTGACACTTATCACCCTTGGAACTGCATGTGTTCCATTAGCATGCATCCCCTTTACACGTTTTCCCCTTGTCAGGAACTTAGGATAAAAAAACATAAAATGCACATGTTCTTTGGAATAATAATAAAATATTATTCCCCAAGGACTTAAGTCCCTAGGCTCAACACTTAGCCCCCTTTTCCCACCTTCTAGCCCCTAATTCCTTTCCCACTCTGTGAAAGTTCAGTCCCCTATCACTCATTCATCATGGTCGGTCTGCATGCGGTGGTGTTTATATTTTATTAATGTGCTGCATACATACGGGTACAAAATCAGGCCCTTGGCCTCCAACCCTTAGGCTCTCTAGCGTAACAATCACATAAGCCCATTGACTTATACAAACTTGGCTCACCAGTCTATAACACATATTTACAATTCATTTCATACATCAGACTTACAAAGGGTTCGATCTTGGGGACACTACAATTCCCCTCCCCTTATTTCTGCATTGTCCTCAGTGCAACCTTACACTGTCTCTGCAAGATTTTAAAATTTTTCAAAAAGATGCGGGTACTCTGCCCGCATAGCATCTGCATTCTCCCATGTCGTGTCCTCAGGACCGTACCAGGTCCACTGGACCTTTACAAGCTTTATAGCTTGATTCCGAAGCTGTTTGATTTTCCTGTCCAATATGCGCACATGATGCACTTGCATGACACCTTCTAGTTCCACCTGAATCACATTCCAATCGATAACATGATTAACATTAGGTATATATTTCCTAAGCAGTGAAACATGAAACACATTATGTACAATCATAGNCACTTTCAGGAAAATGTGGTCACCCACTTTGAATTCTTTGTGGGTTCTGTTACTATCAGCGTAACTTTTCTGCCTGTTCTAGGTAGCTTTTAGATTCTGTTTAATTCTTATCATTTGGTCTTCCATCTCTTTGAGCAGCTCAGGCCGAACTACTGCTTTGTCAGCTGGATTATCCCAGCTCATTGGAGTGTTGCACTTTCTTCCATAAAGTGCTTCGAATGGGCTCATCTTCAACGATGTATGATACCCATTATTGTAGGAAAATTCTACCAAATGCAGGTAGTCTTCCCACCTTGATGGTTTATCCATCACATACATTCTCAGTATGTCTTCTATTACTCTGTTCACCCTTTCTTTCTGACCATCAGACTCAGGATGATATGCTATACTAAAGTTCAGATTCGTTTCGAATCCCTTAAACAGTCTTTTCCAGAAATTCGAGGTGAATTTTGAGTCCCTATCAGACACACTTGTCTTAGGAATTCCGTGTAAGCGTGCCACTTCTTTTAAGAAGATATCAACAACATCTACTGCCTTCTGAGTGGTTTTCAGTGGAATAAAATGGGTAGCTTTTGTAAGCTTGTCCACCACCACCATGATTGAATCATGCTGCTTGCTTGTTCTAGGAAATCCTATGATAAAATCCATTGTCACCACTTCCCATTTCTACTCAAGAATGGGTAAAGGCTGCAACAACCCTGCTGGGTGCCTATGCTCATCCTTAACTTTCTGGCACTCCATACATCTGTCGATGTATTAAGTGATTTCTTTTTTCAGACCCAGCCAAAAGTAATGGATTTTGATTGCTGCCACAATCTTCTGATATCTAGGATGTCCAGCATAAGCCACGTTATGCATTTCTTTTAGAATTTCCAGCTTCAATTCTCGGACATTGGGTACATACACTCTGTTTTTATACAGAAGTAAGCCATCAGTTCCCAAGGTGTAACTTCCCTGGGTCTGTGGTCTCTCATGCTACTGTAGCTTTGCTACCAGAACTCTATACTGCAAATCAACATTTGCAGCTTCCAAAATTCTGTCCTTAATCTTAGTCCTATACATGCTAATGGCTGTAGCATGTAATTCGTGCACTTTTTTGCTAAGTGCATCAACCACCTTATTTTCTTTCCCTTTGATATGCTTGATATCAAAGTCATATTCACACAAAAACTCTA
>JASDQU010244715.1:0-29966 GCA_032191745.1 Picea mariana | reverse complement strand
GGATATGGGGTGAACTGTTGTAAGATGGTTAAAGGAAGAGGTCAAAGAGGGGTGGCCATGAGGCTAAAAACCAAAGGTATTGTCATCAAATTGAAACCAACATTCTGGCTTAAGATGAACATTGTTTAAGGCTATTTAAAGTTTCAAAATGTTCCATAAAATATTGGAAACCACTAGGGATAAGGAAGACCCTATGGTTGTACCTTTTGTTTGTTCATAACATATCCCTTTAAAGGTAAATAAAGTCAAGGTGAGGTAGATTTCAATAAGGTTAAGGGTTTTTGGGTAAACCAATTTGGAGATAAGGTTAAGGGCTTCTAGAATAGGAATTTTTGTGAATAAGGAAACAACATCAACATTGACCATGATGTCTTATTCATCAAGAAGAGGATGCTGATTTTTTTGAATAAAATCAGAGGAATCTTTAATAAATGAGAGAGTTTTTCTGATAAACGACTGAAGGTTATCAACAAGGATTCAAGCTAGGGAACGAGTGGGCTCTCTTATAGTATTATCGGTCTAAGAGGGATGTCTTTTTTTTTATATGAATTTTAGGTTTTCCATGGATCCTATGGGTTCGAGGGTTATGAGGAAAAGAAGTTTTTGAATGGTTGGGTCCAAGGATGAAGATTTGATGGGTTTGGTAACTAGCTAGTTATGAAATTTATTGGGTTCTTGGAGAGAGGTTTATAAAAGTAAGAAGAAATAAGGCCTTGATGTTTATATTCATAGTTAGAGTTATTCATAATGACAATAGTGTTATCTTTATTGGATTTTAAAATAATGATATTGGGGTTACCATTAAGGTGAAAAACATATTGAAATTCTTCTTTTGATAAGTTTGATTTAGGAGGTATGGAAAGGAGAAGAATTCTACCACACTCTTGTCGAATTTTTTCATCTTTGTGTGTGGGAAGATGATGTATTAGAGGTTAGATAGAGAAAATAATATCTTCTGTACGAGAATACGATGGGGGATAAGGGCAAAGTTGAAGCCTTTTTCTAGAAGATGGATGGAAGGAAGATCAATATCAAATAAAGATAAATTTATAATCATTGAAAGATAAGAAATGGATGAGGGCGAGAGGGATTTTTGGAGGGAAATGAGAGGGACGTTGATAGAATTAGGGCCAAATCTTTCGAGTGAGGGAATAGGGTTTGGATAACCATTAAGAATAGAGTTAACATTAGATATTGATGAAAAATTAGAGATATCATCAGAGATTAAAGTCAGATTAGAGTTTTCATTAGAATTTATAGAAGAATTAGAGTTATCATTGGAAATTGAAGACAAATTAGAATTAAAAGAATTAGAGTTTTCATTGGAAATCGAAGAAAAATTAGATTTTACCAAGTTACCATTGGGGGAACACATGGAGGAATGTGGAGTGAGATTGGTTTCGATTAGGGCATGCAACGGTGACAATACATTGAAGTGGGAAGTTGAAGGAGATGAGCTCAAATAATAAGTTGGCAAACTAGATTGCAAGGTATAATATTTGATTTTTGAGGAAGTCATTGGAATAGTTGGAAACATGTGGATATGCCTTGTAATTGAAGAGGATAAAAACTACAAAGGAGAAATATAAAGAGAGGCTAATTGTAGAGAGGGAAAGTGGGTCAAAATTATCTTAATGTCTAGAGAAGGCACATAGAATGATGAGGAGGAAATTTTAGAGTGTGAGGACGCAAAGGAATTCATTGAGGAAATTGAAGGATGGGAGTGAGAGGTAGAGGAAATCACCGAGGAACTCGAAGGTTGGGAATGAGAGGAGACATGTATCAATTGAGAACTTGATTGTAAGGATGAGGAATTTAGAACAACATTTTGGGTAGTTGAGGAGAAAAGAGAATATTCCAAGGTAGGTTGATGAGAGGTCAATYGGTGAGAATGTTGAGGGCATGTAGTATTCAAATTAAGAATTAGTTTATTAAATTTACACATTTCTTTAGATGAGGTTAATTCAAAGAAATTAAAAGTTGCATTATATGACCTACGGTCAATAGTAAGCCATATATCAAAGAAAAAAAATTCTAGGAGTGTAAGATGGAGCTTACAAACCTTCCGAGATAAGTGAATCAAATTTGACCCAGTAAAGTGAATTTCTACACAAAGAATAACATCATTGGCTCTTGTAAAAATGTGGTTGAGATCAGGCCTCCAATGATGCCGATGAATATGAGTAAATGCAAGGAGGATAAAAGAATCATGACATCAATTTAAGAAAGTAAGATTAGCAACTCTTTTCATGATTTTATTTCCAAGCTTTTAAAGAATATGGGTCTCCTTGAGACAGTCCTCTCCATAGAGGTTTTGAATCTGAACGTGTAGATTTTCACAATGCTTGAGATTTCTGTAGATGAACTATGTATGAGATTTTGAAATGTCTAACGTTTTGAGTGGACACTCCACCCATCATTAGGGACAAATAAAGCTGAAATAATAGAAAATAGTGCTATGGTAAAATATTTTAGGATAATTGTTGTGAAATATGAGTGACATACCATGAAGTCATTATGAAAAATGAATAAAATAATCAAGAAAGGATTGGAAATAATAAAAACTATTTATGATCAATGTGAAAATTGAAATATAAAGGAAGGAATAAAGGAAATATTGTCATTAAAATTTTTAATTTTAAAAAAGAGAAAAGGTCAAGGTGGAAATAGGAGGCGAGGGGTAAAAGGTTAAAAAGCTAAAAAGGAAGAATAACATGAGTGATTGCGGATAGAAGCCAAATAAAAAGTAAAACCAAGAAACAAAAAAAAGAGAGAAAATGATTAATGAACAATATGATCAATACTAGGCTTCCAAGATTGGCTAACTTTGTAGCCATATTCCCAATTAAAATTATTAGGATGTTTTTCAATTTCTAGTGATTCCTCAATGATACAAGATGAATATAGGGTGCTAAAGAAAGAATTTTGGTTTGGTCAAAGAAAATGAGATGATTAGATTTGTAGGAGTGTTCGACGATAGTTGACTTGGAGATGCGATTGTAGAATGTGTTAGCTATATCTTCTTTGCGAAGAGATTTGAAGGATTTTCTAGTTTGGCCTATATATGTTGCCACAAGAGCAAGGAATTTGGTAAACTCCTTGGCCAAGCATGGGGTCATATTTATCCTTCACTATTCAAAATAACTGTTTAATGGTTTTATATGGTTTAAAGAGAGTTTTGATATTCTTTTTGGCCAAAATCTTATAAATATGATATGTAGTACCTTGGATGTAGGGAAGATAAATGAAAGATAAGGGTGAGGAAGAGGAAGGAGATATTTTAGATTTATAATAATGCGTTGAGTGAAAGGCCTTGTTGATTTGAGAGATTGAATAACCATTGTCTACAAGGGCCTTAGTAAGGTGGAGATTTTCTTTTGCAAGGAATTGAGGTGCTGATATTTGAATGGCTCAAGTAACAAGAGTTTTTAGAATGATATATTTTTGGGTAGGGTGATGGTGAGAATGAGCATGAAGGTATCAGTCAATGTGATTCCTTTTCCCATAAACTTGGTGGGTAAGGGTGCCATTGGGAAGATGGGTAATGATAACATCCAAATAGGGAAGAGAGTTTTCATTTTGGATTTCCATAGTAAATTGGATATTAGGTGAAATGATGTTAAGATGGTTAAAGAAAGAGGTCAAAGAGGGATGACCTTGAAGCTAAATAACAAATTTATATTCAACAAATTGAAACCAGCATTTGGGCTTATGATGAAAGTTTTTTAAGGATAAATCTTTTAAATGATCCATACAAATATTGGTGACTGTTAGGGATAAGGAAGACCCCATGGTCGTACCTTTTTTTGTTCATAGCATATCCCTTTAAAGGTAACGAAACTAGAGGTGGGATGAGGAGACAATTTACCTGATTAAGTTATTTAAATTAGTTATTTTGCAATCATTTTCATTTCTACCAATATTTTTGAGGAAGGTTTCTTGTTTCTCTGTGTGTGTAGTTCTACAATCTAAAGTGGGAACGAGGACAATTGGAGTGAGGAAAACCAACAAGGATCATCTCCAATTGGTCATTTGAATTGGGCAAGGCCTCTTGTAACTACATCATAGTTATTGATAGAATATCATAGGCTATTTTTGGGAAATATTATAGCTAACTCTAGCTACAAGAAAGTTTATTTCCATAACACCTGTGCTTTTCCTTCCTTTGGAAACATTGGTGCCCATTTGATGGACATCTTGAAAATTCCTAGACTATCCACGAGGTTACCCGTTTTGTTGTTGTCCACTCCAAATGCTCCTGAAAATTATTTTCCAGTGAAATCTATTCCTCCTTCTTCTACCTCTTCCAGTGAAATTCTAGCTCCTAGTAAGCAGAAGTATTGATCTTGGAGGATCCAAAACACTCAAAGATATCTAGGAGGATCCAAAATGCTCAAGAATTAATTATCTCAAATTCTCTTGAAAATGATATCACTGCATAGATCTCGAGGAGATCTTTCCAACGATGTGTGAATTTCCTCAAACAAACGTCATATGAGAAAGTTATGGCCTTTCAAAGTTTCGACGAAAATAGGGCATCCATACAAGACTGCCACATGGCATCCATACAAGACTTCCACATGGCATCCATATAAGATGTACAATGTTGATGTGACATGTACAATGGCACACAGGTGGACCAATCAACATTGGACATGTGGCATGACTGTATAGGCCAAGGAGGATGCACATGTGGACCAATGAGAGAATGCCACATGGCAGTATCCCATTGGCCATGTATGGTTAAGGTTGAATAAAATTTTTTGCAAGCTAGAAGGATCAAACCTGGGTCTCGTGGGAATCAATCCATCAACCTCACCAATACACTACACACATGGTTCTTAACCATATATGGCATGACATTTATTTAAGATTGTTAAATGGTATATTCGGCAGGAAAAGGGCTGAGGGATAATCCCCCGTCCCATGGTTTATATGCTATCCAATATAACCATACCCAGCGTTCGCGGGGGTTAACAACTGTATACCACTAAATATACCATACCATACCATATACATATAGATATATATAACGAGACAAATCCCAAATAGGAACACCTCTTGCACATAGAACGAGGTAAATTCCCTCTTTGACACGCATACCCATGTCAAAATGAACTCAATACCGAGTTCTTGGCATGATAAATTGTGTTGTGCATTGGTTTTCGTGTTGGTTAAATATCCTAGGTCTGGAAAAACCATGGCCCGACCTTCATGCTAACATTGACATCAATTTAAATGTAAATCCGTTGGTTTCCTGTAACAAAAGGCACCTTTGGCACATTGCTTAGAGCGTTAGTACATGTGGGAGGAGGTCATGGATTCAACAAAGCACCAAAAGGGGAGAGGTCTCAGAGGTTGAATCCATGACCTCCTCCCACATGTACTAACTCCCTAAGCAATGTGCCAAAGGTGCCTTTTGTTACAGGAAACCAACGGATTTACATTTAAATTGATGTCGATGTTAGCATGAAGGTCGGGCCATGGTTTTTCTAGACCTAGGATATTTAACCAACAAGAAAACCAATGCACAACACAATTTATCATGCCAAGAACTCAATATTGAGTTCATTTTGACATGGGTATGCATTTCAAAGAGGGAATTTTCCTCATTCTATGTGCAAGAGGTGTTCCTATTTGGGATTTGTCTCATTTTGTGTGCTATAGAGTTCTTTGAGAGAAGTATAGAGTATTCATACTCATTTTTCTCAGGATTTCGAGAGGAATTTGATGGTGATGTTAGTTTTGTGTTAAAGTGTTGTGTATGAAAGTCTTAGTCAAAATTTTCTTGTATGAGACCCATAGTCTCGTTATGCGTGCAAAAAGGAGTCTTTAAGCACATGTTCATAACATAGTTGAGTTTATACTCATTTTTCTCATAATTTTGTGAGGAATTTAGTGGTAACCTATGTTTCAGGGTTTGAGAAGCAAAATTAAGGGTGTCTTCAAATTTAACATTGTAAGTCATCATTGTGTCAAACATTTGAGCATTAATAGAGCAGTCTCACTATTTGGAAGTAGAACCAAAGACGTAGCCCAAGATGGGTGAACTTCATTATCAAAATCTGTAATGAGCTTTGTTATTTGTTGTCTCTATTTCTCTCTATTTTCACACTCATTATTTCCGCAAGTTATTATCAATTAATTAAGTTGATGGATAAATAAATGTTTTCACATGTTATTTTGCAAATAATCAAGATGATCCTAATTTTCCGAATCTGGTTGGATGTTTAGTGTCTGCTTAAGAAGTAATTGACATCTAAGGATTTTCATATCATGTGGTATCAGAGATGCTTTGACGTGTATTTTCAAGTGAATGCTTATGAGGTCCAAACTAAATCTTGGTGAAGTATCGTTGAAGAGTACATTCCTGAGATTGGTTCGAGGCATGCATTTCGAAAGTAGGAAATGGCTTCAACAAAAGACATGGATTCTTCTAACCCAAATCCTTTGGGTACTGAAGAGGTATTGTTTTTCGTGTTCATGACAATGAAGGCCATGGTGGAAGAAATGTATGAGGATCGAAACAAGGCCAAGAGAATTGGTGGTAAAGGAAAAGGAAAGCCACATAATTTTGAGAAGAAGTCAAAGGGAAAAGACGAAGATAAGTCTACATGTTCTCATTGCAATAAGAAAGGAGATGAGGAGGTAATGTGTTGGAAGTTGCATATAGAGAGGCTACCAAAGAAGTTCAAGGACACGAGTAAACATAAGGCCACAACCATAGTTCAAGATCTTGGATCAGATTCTAAAGTTATGACTATGGGCGCTAAAGGTATATTTTCTATTTCTAGTTCTAGTTCACATACTTCTTCTTCAAAGGCTAATGTAATCCCTTATGGAAGGAAAAGAAAATAACTGTTTCATTTACAAGTTATCCCAAAGAACAATAATATTGATACACTTGTTGATAGTGGATCACAAGTAAATCTTATTTCAGAGCAAGTTGTTCAGAATTTGGGATTGGAAACTAGGCTTCATCTGAGACCGTATCCTTTGGGTTGGATTTGTGATAGTGATCAGTTATAGGTAACCAAGCAATGCAAGTTACGGTTTGAGATCACATCCAGTTTCATTGATGAGGTAGAGTTAGATGTGGTTCAACTTGAAATTTGCGAGATGGTTTTGGGAAGTCCATACTTGTATGATATGAAGGCCATTTTCTACAAGAAATAGAACAAGTATCATATTTTCAAGGATGGGATTGAGTTCATTGTGAGATCTCTTCATATGAAAATGAATTTGACAGTTGTCACTACAGGGCACGTGAAAATACTAGTTAATGCTAGTATCCATGATATTTACAGCCTATGGTTGGAAGTAAAGAAGATCCTTTGGTTGATGTTGTTCCCATTAAGAAGGGAAAATATGTTGGTGTTTCATTCTCTTTCACATCTGTATATTCAATTTTGTTGTTCGGTTTATTACTAATTAGTGGAGTATGTTTAGTAGCTGCAACAATGAATGGAAAAGTTTGTGAATTTAAGGGAATGGTTAACTTGGTCAACAATGTTGTTTCAATCTTCATTATTGTTGTGATGAGTCAAGTGCTCATTATCCAAGCAAGAAGGATAAATGATACTAGACAAGTGAGGTGACAATATCCTCACTTCATTTTTGAATGAACCAGACTATATAGGTTGATTGGACAACCTATAATTTGATCTAGTGATTTCTGGGATTTAGAGTTAGTGTCAGTATTAGAGGCATACAATTGAAATACTTCTATTCCATTACATGGAAGTATCTCATAGTGGAACAATTATGGTTATCATTTTGGGAAAGCAGCCTAAAATGGAACGTTAATGTTCATGTGTAAATTCCATGTTCATGTTCATGTATACCTTGTATAGAAGCAAGTCAAACAATATAGATGTTTGTGGAAAACATGTTTATATTTCTTTCAGGGCATGAGAGAGGAAATCAACAGAAAGTTCATTCATAGACTCTGACAAATACATCAAGCAATATAGGAATAATTAAGCCAAGATGGGAGAGGCATATACTAGCATTCAACTTGGCTTCATGATTTTCGAGATGGACTGTCTTCTGGAAAGAGGAGATTGGAGTGAATGTTGAGTTAAGATTTAGATCTGGATGTTGTGGAGAAGAGAGTCAATGAGTATAATTATTTAATGAAGGAATCAATGAGCCAAAATGGGATCTATATCTATATCCAAAAACTAACACCTGTAGCCGTAAGCAAGATCCAAAGTTAGAGCTATTGCCAAGAGTGAGAGTTAGATCAATATTCCATTGAAGTAGATAGAAGTACACTGATCCAGATTGGTTTCCTTGAGATTTTATAAGTTTAAGAAGGAGATCAAATCCATATCCAAGATGAAGATCCAAGGTGGACATCAAATGAAGAGTATTGTAGCAAGGTGGAAGTGTGAAGAAGAGTTATCATCACTAAGTTGTTGAAATATCTTTACTTTTGGAGGACCAAAAGTTCTTCAGTGGGAAGGTTTGAGCACCAAGTGGCACCCTTAGAATACTAAAAGGGAAAACCTGATACCCATTTGAATATTGGAAAATTGAATGACTAAGTCAGGTTTGTGTTTGGTGGATCAAAAAGACTCTATGAGAAAGGGAAAGGGCATCAAGCTAACTGTAGATCGATGATAGACTATTGGGAAATGGAGTCATAAACACTCTTCTCATTGAAGACAGTCAAACGACATATAAGATAAATAGCTTGTATGATGATGGATGAAATAAAGAAGGAGATGACAACATATAAGTGAACAAATGAGCCTCACCCTGCTCAACTGGTTACATCCACTAGTCTAAGTATTCACTGATTGGAAATCCTTTCCAACATTGAATATGAATGATTAAAAATAACATGTAATAGACTTMTATAACAAATCCTTTACCATAGAATTCTCATAACATGAWACTGCTAATCAAACCTACATTAACAATAACCATATTTAAGCAAGATGAAAATGTAAATAAACAACAAGGAAAACACAGCTTGATATGACATATCTCATGAATCTTCAATAACAGTCTTGATTATAGAAAAATGCCCCTCAGGCTTACAAATTGACTCATACAACCTTTTTCTAACTCCTACAACTCTCTCGGGTCATTGGACTAAACCCCCTTCCATCTTCAATTACATAACATATAGAAATACATGCCATAACAAATCAAAGGAGTCCAATTCATGAGGGTTTTCTATATTTAGATTAAGTTACAACTGAACCGAAACAAACTACTACTAAACTACTAACAAACTGCCTCAAACTAGGAATTAGTTTTTGACTTACTAAATATGTACATATCATGATTTAAATCTCAACAAAACACTTCAACAAAAATCTCAACCATGCTTTCATTGTGCTTGGACTTGACTTCACCCTCAAAACCATAAATCTTGTTCATACTCCTGCTTTCATGATTTCTTATGGAAAGATAGAGTCCAATTGGGCACATACACTTGAATGCGAATAATACAAGTATGACTTCAACATGGATGTCACCAAAAACTATGAATTGATTTCCATTTGGAACATTGATATCAATAATTTCCCTCAACAAAGAACTCCCCAGTGCCCGCCATAAACTCCATGACTGCCATTTCCAACGTCTTGAGAATTCTCTGTATTTGATCAAATAAGCAATAACTGAGACCCTTGTCAAAAAATGGAATCCATGCGCCACAATCCAGTTCTATTGCATCAAGCCTTTATTGGAAATTTAGTGTCGAATACTGAGCGCTCTCTCTTGGTGTGGACGCTTGGCATGAATAGTGGGCACTGGTATTCACACTGTGGGATATATCCCACAAGCATTACGTGAACACATTTTAGTTATTCAAATTGACGGATGTGGGGATGAGCAATCAACGTGCGTTGGGAAAGGTTTAGGACCCCTAGGCTCTGATGGCATTCTCCACATTTGTGCATAAATTGACACTAGTGAATATTTGGCAATGAATATGAATCGACTTAGATTGTTAATATTTGGACTATGACTTGGAACTGTTGGAAAACCCCCCTTTTTTATTGAAATTTCCCACAACCTCTAATAAAATATTTTTATAATAAAATCACTTTAAGAAATGATTTTATAATAATGACTTGTTTTATTTGGATATTTTAAACAAAACTAGCAAGGGTAAAAATTAGCCTTTTTCAAATAAAGAGTTTGACATATGCAAGATTTCACAAATCTGAGAATTTGAGGCTATGCAAGATTTCACAAATCTGAGAATTTGAGGCTATGGGACAAAATTGAAAAGCTTAGAGGTTTTGGGTATTTTATCCAAAATTGGAGAAGAAGTTGATGAGATTGCATTATTTATTATGTTGCAAGAATGACTTGTTTCTGGTAGCGTCCTTGCTATTGATCAACTATCAAAATTTTAAAAGATCAAATTTGAGTGCTAACAGAAGGTGCGATCCATGAGGATCCATAACACTCAAAGAGATCCAGAAGGATCCAAAATTCTCAAAATTGATTATCTCAAATCCTCTTGAAAATGACTACATTGCATAGAGCTCGACTAGAGCTTTCCAACGATGTGTGAATCACCTCAAATGAATGTCATATGAGAAAGTTATGGCATTTCAACGTTTCGACAAAAAACATGGAAAAATGATGACAAGGCAGTCCATACAGATGATGTCAACATGATGACATGGTAGTACGACAGAATGCCACATGGAATCCATACATGTCACACAGTGCCGATGTGATAGGTAGAATGGAAACACAGTTAACATATCATATAGAGACATGGAACTCAGGTGGACCAATCGACATTGGACATGTGGCATGACTGTATAGATGGAGGTTGCATAGGTGGACTCATAAGAGACTAACACATGGAAGTTTCCCATTGGCTAGGTATGGTTAAGGTCGAATAAACGTTGTTACGATCCCAAAGGATCGAGCCTAGGTCTCGTGGGCATCAATCCAATGACCTCACCAATACACTACACACATGGTCCTTAACCATAAATGACATGACATTTATTTAAGATTGATAAATGGTATATTCGATGGGAAAAGGGCCGAGGGAGAAGCCCCCGACCCATGGTTTATATGCTATCCAATATAACCATACCCAATGTTCATGGGGGTTAACAAATGTATACCACCGAATATACCATACCATACCATATATATATATAGTATAAAGTTATAACAAAGCGCCAAAAGGGGAGAGGTTCGCAGGGTTGAACCCGCGAGCTCCTCCCACATGTACTAACATCCTAACCAAATGGCCAAAGGTGCCTTTTGTTACAGGAAACCAATGGATTTACATTTAAATTGATGTCGATGTTAGTGTGAAGGTCAGGCCACGGTTTTGGCTGATCTAGGCTATTTAACCAACACAAAAACCAATGCACAACACAATTTCTCATGCCAAGAACTTGATATTGGGTTCATTTTGACATGGGTATGTGTGCCAAAGAGAGAATTTTCCTTGTTTTATGTGCAAGAGGTGTTCCTATTTTGGATTTGTCTCATTTTGCGTGCTATAGAGTTCTTTGAGAGAAGTATAGAGTGTTTATACTAATTTTTCTTAGAATCATGAGAGGAATCTAATGGTGATGTTAGTTCCGTGTTAAAGTGATGTGTATGAACGACTTAGTCTAGTTTTTCATGTATGAGACTCATAGTCTCATTATGCATGTAAAAAGGGGTCTTTAAGCACTTGTTCAAAACATAGTCGAGTTTATACTCATTTTTCTCAAAATTTTGTGGTAACCTCTGTTTTTGGGTTTGAGCAATAGAATTGAAGGGTGTTTTAAAATTTTCCATTTTAATTCATTATTGTATCAAGCATTTGATCATTAATAGAGCGGCCTCACTATCCCCGAGGTGTAGGACAGTCGGTGATGGAGTGTGTTGTTAAGGCACTATGTGATGTTAAAGTCACCGGTTCGAAACCCGCGGGGACAAAAAATCCAACCATGTTAAGGTTTGGTGTGGCTCAGGCCGGGTGCGATCCCCGGGTGATTTTGACGGCTTAGATGGCCCCGAGTCGTGATTTCTTAGCCACAGGTTAGTCCCACATGTCATAGACAAACTAACAAACAAAAAAATAAATAGAACGGTCTCACTGTTTGTAAGTGGACCCAGAGACGTAACCCAAGATGGGTGAACTACATTATCAAACTGTGTAATGTGGTTTATTATTTGTTGTCTCTACTTCTCTCTCTTTTGGCACTCATTATTTCTGCAAGTTATTATCAGTTAATGAGGTTTATGGATAAATAAGCATTTTCATATGTTTTTTTACAAATAGTCAAGACGATATTAATTTCCCGAATATGGTCAGATGTTTAGTGTCTACTTAAGAACTAATTGACATCTAAGGATTTTCGGATCAAGTATGAAAGGAATAAAAATAGGAAGAATAAGAAGAAGAAGCGAAGACAAAGGGAGATGTCACCAGTCACTACAAGTCATACTGGAGATGAGAAACCAACCACTACAATTTATGCTAGGGGAAACACTGCAAGTCATACGGGAGACAAACAACCAACCATTGCAAGTCATGTTGGGGGCAAGCAACTAGCCACTCTAAGTCATGTTGGAGAAATTGATATTTCTCAGAAATCTAAACAAGAAAGACACAAGCATAAGTTCCCTTGTACAATTTTCAAAGTAAATCACCTTAATCATATGTGTCCTCTTATTTTAGAGATAAAATGAGTGTGACCTCCTTGTTTGAAGGATCTTCTACTCCTGAATCACCTTTGGTTTCTCAACAACCTACTCAAGCATAAGTTGATGAAGTAGTCATACCAATGTAGTTTTCGACCGATCCCTCTCTTCATTTTGAGAGTGATGTGTCTATCAAACATGTTTTTTCATTGTTGGTTTAGAACCCTCTGAACAAGGGGGCATCCCACTTTCCTTGAGCACTCTCCTGCCAAGTTCTAAGAGCGTTTCCTTTGATTGGAATAGTCTTGTTGAGCCTCATATTCCTTCTTCCACACCCTTCCAAATAAGGGTTGAATATTGCTCATTAAACATTTCTCGATGTATATTAGATGAAGGAGCCCCCACAAGAAATTATTCTCCTCATCTTGGCAAGCTATGGGATCTCCCAAGCTTGTGTCAGCTCCTAGGTGATTGACATTATCCGAATTAGATCTTTGGAAAACCCTTTTGTAAATATGCAACATTTCGTTTGATTTTAGTTTATCTTTTTGGAAAATTTGGAATTGGAAATGAATCGTGTGATGGTTGGCCTTCCAAAGGCATCCCATTCAAAGAATGTAGGATATAGTGAAGATGCAACAAGAAATGAAAAGGAGAACTGGGGAGTGCAATAGTGGAAGCAAGAGCTTGAAGAGTGTAACCTGCTTGAATATCCATGGATGAAGGATTCAAGAAGCCTATCCATGATGAGCAAGGGCATATTTTATACATCATCATCTATGTTTACTTAGTGGGTAATAATGCATAAGATTTTGAGCATGCATAGCTCACCCCCTTTGTAATGAATTCTCTGAGCATAATAAAATGGTTCTAGTTTTTCCCGTTCTGTTTTTTTGTGTGTAATTTGTTTTGTGGGAGGTTGGTCTACATAATACATTGGGTAATGAAGAAAACCATCCCAAAAAATCTCTATTTTTCACCATCAAATGATTTTGGAGAGGGGAAATCAAGGGTTCTCAATCCATAACTATTGCAAAAGTTGCTAAATTCGTTTCTCTCTCTCTCTCTCTTGTAAATCATTTACTCTCTCAGAGAGGTGAATTTACTTTGTTGGATTGTGTTACGAAGTGCCCATGCCTCGTACGATTAGTGTTGGTAATTTTTAATTGTCTGCTGGTCCTTTTTTCCTTTGTTGGGTCATTTTTCTTAGCGCTGGGTCATTTTCTTAGAGTTGGGTGTCTCTCCCTTTTCCATAGGTCATTGGTCGACTAGGCCTTCATCATTGGACGTTTTCTCTATGCTAGGGTGAGTTCAATTCTACCTAGGTGCTTCTCTCTCACCCGTAGGATGTATATAAGCGATACAAGATGCACATAGTCTGTACATGCCAAGAACTAGTTGTTGGGAATTTTACCTACTACCTAGACATGTTGTTTACTTCTTGAGTGAATTCATAGATCCCTATGCATTTTATTAATTGTTGAGGATCTAAACTCATTCTCTCTTGATGAGTGCCTAAATTCTCCCTTGGATGTATTTCCCCACCCTTGAGCCACAAAATCTTCACACAAAATGTTTCATTTGCTACTGGTTGACTCAACTATCAGGATGAGTGTTATTTATCATTGGATGTCTTAGAGTGTTTCTTTTATTGTCTATTCCATGTTTTTACTTTGTTGGGTCATTTCCCTATAGCTAGGTATCCTCACCAGCTGTAAGAAATCTCTCCACTATAGTATTGATATGGAAGCTAAATCTGTGGAAATTAAAGTTGGGGAAGTTATGGCTGGAAAAGTTGTCACTCTGGAGGCTATTGAAGTAGTTTGAACTCCTAACTACACATGCATTGGATTTTAATTTTCACAATAAGAATCTGTGTTGGTGAGATGATTGAGCCACATGCCTACTATTTATAGATTAGATGGTATCAAAGTAGGTTCGTTGGAGACCTTGAAGTAGTTTCCATGGGAAAATCCTTGAACATGGAGAAGCTGGAAGAGTTGAGAGACTTCAACATGAATATCCAAGAAGAAAGATGGCATTGGAGGTAGAGTGGATGAGTTGGAAAAAGATATTTCCAAGCATCAATACTCCTTCACCATCACGAGGGAAGAATTAGATAGGAGCAGATTGTAGCTCTTACAGTTGGGGGATAAATTCATTGAGCTAGATAATTGTCAAGAGGAAAGGTTCACCTAAGTCATTTCTCACCTATACCAAGACTTGGAAATGAAGGAGGAGGTATTGAAGAATCTATAAGTAGTTGTTTAAGAGACCAAGCAAGCCCCTTCCATTACCACTGTTGAAGCTAGTAGCACGATGGAGGAGAGCATGTAAAAAATCACCTTCTAGGACCCTTTCTCAAGAAACCTTTGGTGACTTTGAGAATCATACTAGAGGCATCAATTCCAAGATCATGAGGAAAATGGGCTATGATGGCCAAGGGATAAGCAAGGAAGGCCAAGGGATTTGGATTCCCATTCTATCTCAACAAAGGCATAAGCATGAAGGCCTAGGATTTAGTGGACAAGAATTCAACATAAGTGAAACACAAACCAATTTATTCTAGGAAAGAGGAACCAAAAAAGAAACCATGTGTAGCAAGCCACTCAAATTTTCTTGTAGAATCTTGGAAGAGAGAAACAAAGAGATGATTCCAAGAACTAGTTGTTGATAATTTTTCCTATTGCTTGGATGTATTGTTTACTTGTTGGGTGAATTTATAGGTCCCTGAGCATTTTTGTTCATTGTTGAGCGTCTAAATTCATCCTTACATGTTTTCTCTCTCTTGCTGAGTACCTAAATTCTCCCCTGGATGTATTTCCCCACTGTTGAGACACTTAATCTTCCTACAAAACATTTCATTTTCTACTGGTTGACTCAACTATTAATATGAACATTATTTATCATTAGATGACTCATTGAATGTCTCAAGGTGTTGATTTTACCAACTAGTCCATTTTTTTACTTTGTTGGGTCATTTCCCTATAACTGGGCATCTTCACCAACCATACAAATTCTCTCCAATGAAGTATTGTTATGGAAGTTGAAGCCACATAAACTAAATTTGTGGAAGCTATGGCTACACAAGTTGTTGTTCTAGAGTTTGTTGAAGTAGTTTTAACTCTGAACTACACATACATTGGATTTTAATTTTTCACAATAAGCATCTGTGTTGATGAGATGGTTGGGTGATAGACCTACCATTTATGGATTGGAATCACCTTTGTTTTCTCAACAACCTACTCAACCATCAATTGATGAAGCGATCATGCCAATGAAATTTTTGGCCAATCCCACTCTTCTTTTGGAGAGCGATTTGTCTACCAAACATGTTTTCTTCATAGCTAGTTTAGAACCTTTTGAACAAGGGGACATCCCACTTGCCTCGAGCACTCTCCCTCCAAGTTCTATGAGTGTTTCCTTTGATCAAAACAATCTTGTTGAGCCTTTCCTTCCTTCTTTTTCACCCTTCCAAATAAGGGTTGAATATTTTTCATTAAAAAATTATCAATGTATACTAGATGAAGGATCCTCTGCAAGCATTTCATCCTCCTTAGCTTTGCAAGCTACGTGATCTCCCAAGTTGTGCCAACTGTCGGATTTTGATAGAAGACCTAGTGAATCTTTGGGGATTCTTCTTCAGTTTCCTATCATGTTAGGTGGGAATTTTGTTATGGTTGATATGATAGTGGTGAATGGATGATTAGACTTCAATATGCTTCTTGGGCGTGATTATGTATATGCTATGGATGTTGTGGTGTCTACACTTTTTTGAGTGATGCATTTTCCTCACGATGGAAGCATTATCACTATTGATTAGCTTTCATATGATAATCACCATCCTTATTCAACTTTAAACCATGCTACCCCATTTTATGTTCCCATCATTCATGTGGACTCTACCCTACCATTGGTTAATTATGTGGAATCATATCCTAAGTGTTTAGTTGCTTCTGAGAAGGAGCCTTTACGCTCATGTTTACCTTCTCGGGACATCATCTAGACAATTGATCAGGAATCTAGTTGGAATATACTAACACTGGTCAAAAAATCCATCCCAATATGGAATATGATCAACATACCTTGCCCACTTGGGCTGTCACTTCATTCAGTTTGCACGAATTCCTAGATACTAAGTTACCTTCAGATGAGACCATCATGGAGGTCGTGGCTTCAATTGATAATCCATGGGAATATATGCATCATTTCACATATTTTATTCCTGATTTGGAAATGTTGGAGGTTGACATAAAAAACCTTGATTTAGGATAGGGGGCATTTTCTGGGTCATCTAGTGAAATTATAGGTATTGAACAATTTGAATATCATATTTCTTTTTCAGAACTTGCCATCGAATTATCCACTATAAACCATATCGACAATGAGCATCTCATACCTTTTTTATTTCTTTATGGGAATCAACAAAGAGGTATGACAACTCACAAGAATTCTCACCTTATTTGTTCTCATGTAGTTCTTGACAATGACTTGGTTCTAGTTTGTGACTGGAATCATGAAGATTTAGGAATGTGGAAACTTGAGTTTATGTGGCGTGGACCTAGCATGATGTGCCACATGATTCTGACAACAACCCATGATTTCATCAATGATGATGGGAATCCTTGTCCCGAGTCTAGCAATGGGCTCTGATCTCTGTAAATTGTCAGGATGCGTAGTGCCTTGTACATATGTGTGTGGTGTGATTGATTTTTATTTTTTCATGTGGGTAGATTCAGTTCAATGCTTATCATATTTAATGCTTCATTTTCATTTGTCAGTAGGAACCCCTTGGCCCTTGTCATAGGCACACCCATGGTAAGACCAGGAGATTACATATGTTGGTTCATTCACTAGCTTGCTATGTTGGAATTTGTCATAATAATTAAGCATTAAATCAAACATGTGTGTACATACACACATGGATTTCCAATCACATCATTTGAAGTCATAAGTAAGAGTTGAATCGTATGTATATAAAATACATAGCCAATACATCATGTCCAAAAACTCCAAAAACATTTGTTTTTATGAGATTTTAACTATACACTTTAACCTTGAGTCTAGTAGTTCTAGATGTGATTTACAGGACCCGGTGACATTTTGTTTGGAATTTTATGGAAACATCCACTAAACCATGAGTTATGTGTTCTAACTGGCATATATAGATATGTTTTTCCCTACAATATCTTTTGCATTATTAACCATCACTTTTTCCATCACAATGCCTTAGGTTATATATTTCCAAGTTGTGACATTAGCCTTTCTTAGTTGCATGTCATAACTTGTGTGGTAGTGCCTAATCTTCATGGGTTCTCTAGTTAGCACCCGTATTTTCCATTTGGTGCCCATGATGTGTTTATCTATAGGCCCATGAACCCTTATTTAGACCCACCATGACGAAAAGTTAAACCACATTCTTTTCTCTTAATATTTTTCTAGCCATGTCCTAGTGGGTTCCCATTATTTTTATGTTTCGTAAATATTGCATATGCACATCGCTACTTATGTCATGGTGCCTACTACTATGATGTTGTTTTATTTTATCCTGCTTACTAACACCATAGTCACTCTTTACCTCTTTCCATTTGCATTAATTTGTATCCCTTTTGCAACCTTTACCCTTGGAGAAAACAAATTCTATGAGTGGACATTAATTTCCAAGTACCGTTTTTTTCTTTGATTTGTATAGGTCTGTACCACATGATTGGAATGTAGCTATATGAAATGGAGCCACTCATTTTCTCCAAATGAGCTAACTTGTGACTCTTTTTCATGCTCAAAAAATCATGAAAAAGACACTAATGAGAACACTTTTAACTCTTTTTTGTGCTCATAAAACCATGAAAAAGACATGATCGAGTACACTTTTACCTCTTTTCCACACTCATTAAACCATGAAGAAGAGACTATTGAGCATACTTTTATCTCTCTTTCACATTTGTGAAACCATGAGGGAGACAACAAAAAAGAAGAAGAGGGGGGGATTATCTTGATATATATTCAGTAAAGTGGCAACCGTCAGTCGTTGTTACCCTTGAACATGAAACATGTTTGCATCATTGTCTTACAATTGATTTATAAATTTCCTAGGATTCGTACCATAATTATGAGTCATATACAACTATGAATGGTTACTCTTCTAGTCACTATGAGGAGTGATTCAATGCCTCATGCATTGTTGCACTATATCATTGGTGCTCTTGATTTAATGTTTCCAATTCATCATTATGTTGTGATATATGTTCAAGGGAGGCGAAGACCGAGTTTTCCATTTTGAAATCTTGTTGACCTTTCATGTTGGCGATCCCTGTGTCAGTTGTACTTGGTGATTCTATCTCTTCACAACATCTCTCGATGATTATTTCATGTTGATTGATGGGGGATACATGAAGGCCCTCCTTCAACAAATCTCTTCCTATAGACACCATCACATTATCTAGGAAAGAGATATAGAAACACACTAGTACCTTGGATCTTGCAGTCCTCAGTGGTAGAATTCCTTGCGATTGACAATGGGTTCTCCTCATTAAATCCTAATCAGTCGATTGTAGAGTGTTCGATGTCAACCACTCTATTCACACTCGCTAGATTGTACTAGGTACATTGGGGTCCATTTTAATTAATGGAGGGTTCCCTCACACATGTTAATGATATTCCTCAATGACCAGTAATTATATGGTTTATGCCATTCTCGACATCATCTCATGTATTCACATGTTGTATAATCATACCAGTGACATGGTTGGATTGAAGACCTTGGGAATAGGGGGCATCACTCCTTTATGATACCCCTCCAAACTTGAAATGGAGTATATAAATATTGTATGAGTACTTTGAAGACCACACAGGCACTCTCATTGGTGCTAGATGTATTCCTAATGCATGTTGTGACATATATCCACATTGTATTTTCTCGTGGCTATGATATATTTTATGACATGGATCCATCAAGTAATTTTTCGTGGCATGGAATTGCATATCATTTCATGGATATGTAATGTATTTTGCTGGTGGCCATGTTATTTCCTACATCCGAGCATGGGTATGCCTACGTTGAGGATGATCTATACACATGTTTGGTTGACAACTGTTTACAGGTACTTACTAGTTCCTTGATCTCTAAGCTCCTTTCTTATCACCATGAATTTTCGTAATTTTTTTTGACTATCGGTTCCTCTTCTGACCTCATACATTAGGGGGCATATGTTATGCTTGTATTTTCCACCATAGGTTTTGAAAGGGTATTATTATATGTTATGAGGCTAAAATTACATAATTGAGTAAAAATATCATAATTATTTCACAACGAAATAATTATTTGTCATGATTTCATAATTATGAAATTATAATTATTTCATAATTGAGAAAAGATCATAATTAATAAGAAAGTTCACAGTGAGTTGGAAAAATCTCACAATTGAGCATGGAACTTGAGCAAAAATCTCATAGTAGAGAAAAATCTCATAATAGGTTGGCAAAATCTCATAATTGAGCATGGAACTTGTTCATGACTTGTAATTGTTTAGTTCATATTCCATAAAGCCTATCTATGACTTGTAATTGATTAGCTCACATGCCATCAAGCCTATGTATGACTTGTATCCACCTAATTCACATGCCATGAAGCCTATCTCTAATCTCTTCTAAATTTGTATAAGAAGAGGCCAAATCAAGAAGATGGGGGGATCAAGAGTTTGAGAGTCATTATGCTGGTGAAATAAAGAAGGATGATAGAGAGGAAAAGGAAGGAACTCTAAGGGATTGGAGACAGGAATGTACTGCATGGTATCAAGGTAGAGTATCTTGCTCTATCTTCTTATATTAATTAATATAGATCTATGACATTTTACTCTCTAATGTGTGCAATTATTTGTGTTTTATTTGAAAACATTGGTAGATCTACTTTTCCTTGATCATAGTAGATTATATCTAATTGTCACTTATATTCTATTTATTCCAAATGAGTTTGAGAGAGGTTTTTTTGTCACTAGTATGTAGGTAATTGAGTGTTGGAGCTAGGACTGATCTACATCAATATATCTAAATTGTTCATTCAATTTACACTATATCTAAATTGTTCATTCAATTGAATATATTCTTGTGAACATGCAATGAGTAGAGCTACATCAATGGGGGCCAATGAATGGAACCCTAAGCAAACTTGAAAATGGATGTGGCCATTAGAGTCGTGGAGGTATCTATTGTAGCTATGTTTAACATATGGAAGGATCTCATCCCATGTACATGGATTTTTGGAGTTGTACATGCGTATGATATGCATAATAAACATATTGACCACTTCTATTTGTCCATATGTATAGGGGTGGAAGGCCATTGAATAGGTTAGCTTGGTGTCCATTAGAGACCACATGATGAAATAGAAGGTATCAAGGAACCTACTATCCATTTTTGAAATAACGGTCCATGGTAGCTCAAAATGAGCCCAAACACACTCAAAGAAGAGCTTAGTAGTGGATTTGATTATGATGCTTTTCTTACACTGCGCCAAAATGACCATCTTAGAGAATTGATCGACAACCACAAAGACAAAATCATTATCATGCTTGGTGAAGGGAAAACTTGACATGTATTCCATGGAGACTAACTCCTAGGGATTTTTTGGGGTAGGTAGAGGAGTGTACAACTCCTATTTCTTAATGGTTTAGTGATGGAAAATGCAATGCATTACTTGATATACCTAATGACATTGTATCAAAGTTTTGGCTAGTAGAAATGCTTCTGAAGTACTGCCACTATCTCCTCCACATCAAAGTTCCCTTCTACCCGAATGTTATATGCCTCCCAAATTAACTTTGCACGCTTGCTTGAAGGAATACAACGATAGCCCAAATAGAACAAAAGTGCATCCTAGAGGTGAAAGTATGGAACTTGTTTACTTGCGTCTAGTTCTTGATATGTGGCAGTGAAGTTAGGGTCGCTGCCATACAATTAGGGCCACTTGAAGGAATCATGCCCATATTAGTTAAAAACTATGGTTAGAGCCACAACTGGGGGGCGATTGAGGCAGTCTGCAACATAGTTTTTTCTTCCCTTCTTGTACTTGATGTTAAAACAAAATTGTTGCAAGTACGTGGACCACTTTGGATTGCGGTCATTATGTAACTTTCCCTATGTTTGCATGAATTTTAGAGGCTTGTGATCGATGTGGATAATCGTTTCTTTCCTAGAATATAATGCTTCCACTGTTGGCATGCCTACATAATGGAGTGTATATCCTTGTTAAAGAAGGGATACTTGTGAACAATATAAGAGAGTGTCTTATTATGATAGGCCACCAAATGTTCATGCTGAGTGAGGACTGCACAGATTTCATAGTCTGAGGCATCTGTCTCAATCACAAATGGTTGTTGTGGGTATGGTAGAGTGAGGAATGGTGCCAAGTAGAGGCAATGTTTCAAATCCTCGAATGCCTTCTTTTGTGACTCAGACCATGAAAAATTGGCTTTAGCTCCACCCTTGATCACTTGGATTAAGGACCAAGTGATATGAAAGAACCTCAACACGAACCTATGATAGAAGTTGACAATTCCTAAGAAGCTGCAGAGCTTTTTTAGAGTCGTTAGGGATAGCCAATCATGAATGAATTAGATCTTGGGTGGGTCCACATGCACCCTACATTCATCCATGATGTATGCTAGACACCAAATTCTTTGCATGCCAAATGAGAATTTATCTAGATTGGCATATAAATCATGTTGTCACACAATGCTTAGGATCTGCTGAATGTGATGCAAATGTTTTTCCCAAGTTCTACTAAAGATGAGAATGTCATCCAAATATATGACCATAAAAGAGTTTGTGAATGACTGCAATATATCATCCATCATCCTCATGAACGTTGCTAGAGAATTAGTTAAGCCAAAAGACATGAACAACCACTCAAAAAATCCTTCTTTAGACTTGAAGGTGGTCTTCCATACATCGATTTGTTCAATTGGGACCTGGTGGTAGTCTGACTTTAGATCAATCTTACTAAAGAAATTTTTACCCTTAAATTGATAAAAAAGTCATCAATTTGGGGGATTGGGTATTAGTTCTAAACAATAATTTTGTTTAGGGATATGTAATCAATTCAGAGTCTCCATGTCCCATCCTTCTTCCACACCAATACAATTGGGCTCTCACAGGGTGAGGAGCTTGGTCAAATGTGGCCCTTTTGGGTGAGCTCATGAATTTGACATTTTATTTCATTGTTCTCTAGAAGAGATCATATGTATATTGGGATATTAGGTGAAGGAGCACTAGGTATCCATTCATTTGAATGTTTGACCTAGCAGTGCATAATCACCCCTGCATGTGAAGTGAATATATATCTATATTCCTCTCTTGTCCAGTTGATTTTGTTGTGTAGAGAGGCATTGTGCTAAGGCAGTGGTGGTTGCAGTGACCTCCCATTCAACTTCTAACTAAAAAATGAAGAGGATAAAATTTCTATTATGAGAGATTACCTTCCGCCATTGATTTGCCGATAATAAGGGAATTGCAATAGTTGGAACTACCTCTGGTACCCTATAGAGTTGTCCTCCCACTATAACAATGACAATATGGGGACTAGAATCATAAACAACATGATGTTTTCACATATAGGGTTGTTCTAAAATAACATCACAAGATTCATGTGGGGAAACATCACATAGTACCTCATATTTGAATGGATTGATGCCAAGGATAGGAAAAATTGTTGGTTGACACAGATGTCTCATCCCTTGCTTAACTGATTGATGGATTATGTTTGGGGTCAATTCATTGTTGATAGATTCAATGTATTGATGACTTCGGTTGAGATTAGGTTCTTTTGGATACAATTGTCAACAAAAAAATGTAGCAAAGTCCCCTTCACCAACATTTGTGAATGAAAGAGGAGTTTCCCTTCCTTAAGCTCATCTGACTCTTTCAGTTGGATTTTTGTGGTTGCGATGGTAGCATTGGGATCTACATCAATGATTCAATTTCCTTTATCCTACTCTGAATCAAAGTCCGCTTCGTTTTCTTTAAGCTCAACCAACAATCACTATTTTGAGCTAAATTCATTAGTGTTGTGCCATGAGATTTTGTTGGACTCACACCACTTTCTAGTGTCCTGGTTCGAATTTCCATTACTCTTTTTTACATGCAGCTTGGAATGGTTGTATTGAGGTTGGATATCATTTCTCTATCCTTTATTCAGTGAGTTAGGGCCACCTTTACTATTTTTTTGTTGTGGCAGATTTGCAGACCCAAAATTTTGTTGATTCCACTGCTTAAATTTCTTCTCGATTTTGACAACATATCAATAAACAACTCCCAGTGAGGAGATGTCTAAGAAATCTATATATATTTGGATGTAACTATGTATTCGATTGTGGTACTTCAAAACCAAGTGTTTCTCGGAGTCTTTGATACACAGATTTGAGCGCAAGGTATGGAATATATTAATATACTCTAGCACCATCTAGTCTCTCTCTTGATGTAGAGTTGTCCATCTTGTGTATTGGTCATCATAGTTTCCAATATGCTATAATTCCTCCTTCACGGGATCAACAAAGGCTTCCAAAGTGGTTTGTGTCCCAAATGTTGTAGACTCATCTTTGTTATGTCTGTCCTAGTGACTTTCCCACTAATCCTTGACATTGGAAAGGGATTTGAAGAGTGTGAATGTAGATTTTAACCTTGTACAATATTTTATTGCAAACAATTTTTTAATAAAAGAACATAAATGATACAATGGAAAATACACACATTACATAAATATTTTTCCCCTAGAAACCCAAAGCGAGAAAACCAACATATTCTATATTCTTTCACAGTGATGCATTGTTTACAATACACTATACATATAGGAGCCAACAACATCCAAAAACCTAACCCAATGACCTGGATTAGTCGAAAAACTTATTTCCTTAACTAGAAATAGAAAACCATCTGAAAAAACCATGTGTCGAAAAACCGCTCAAGAATGGACACGAAAATCTAGGTGACACAAAAAACGAGGAAAAAATGTGACATGTTTCCGGAGGCAATTTTTTTTTCTCAAGGGCGTTGCCCTCGAATCCCCGTGTAGGGGGGATATTGCTCCCCTGCGCGCTCGACGCAATGTAACAAACACTATAACTAGTCGTGCAAAGAATATAACACATGTACCTAACATTCTCCCACTTGTTGTTTTCTTTGCATACACAGGGTTATAGGGTTACATAGTCAACAATCCAAGGTAGCAATGCCCATGGATCCTCTACACCAAGAGAACTTCTCAGTGCTCATATGTTTTGTTAATGAATCTGCAACATTCTTCAAAGTGTCCAATTTTATCAGCAACACTTTCTTTTCTTCAACCATGTCTCTCACAAAGTGATATTGAATATCAATATGCTTTGTATTTGAGTGATAAGTCGGGTTCTTCGCTAGAAAAATTGCACTCTGATAGTCACAATCTATCCTTATAGCTTGCTATACCAACCCAATACCTGAACACAATATTTGTAACCATACTGCTTCCTTACTTGCATGAGTAGCTGCCATATATTCAACTTCTATAGTTGAAAGTGCCAGTGCAACCTATCGTTTGCTCATCCAACTGATTGCTCCTCCAAACAGGTTAAACACATACCTGCTTGTAGATCTCCTACGATCCAGATCTCCAACCTAGTCTACATCCACAAATCCATGTATGTCCAACACTTTGTCCAATCCCGGTCTTCCTTGGTAGCACAATCCATAGCTAGCAGTGCCACACAAATACCTGAAAACCATATTTACTACTGTCCAATGCTCCTTCTCTGGTTTTGACACATACTTTCTAAAAACTCCCACTGCATGTGCAACGTACAGTCTAGTACATACCATTGCATACATCAAACTGCCAACTGCACTCACATATGGAACACGAGACATGTCCTCCTCCTCTTCTTGTGTCTTGGGATACTGATCCACATATAACTTTACACCAATAGGAATAGGGACCTTGACCGGTTTACATTCCTGCATATTAAACCTATGCAATATTGTCTCGACATATTTTCTCTTATTTAACCATAGTTTCCTCTTTTTCCGATCTCTTTTAATTTCCATGCCCAAAATGCAATTTGAAGCATCGAGATCCTTCATGTCAAATTTAGAGGACAACTCAGTTTTTGCATTCTGGATAATCTCCTTGTTGTTTCCTATGAGAAACATGCCATCCACATACAAGACGGAATAAATCAAATGATCACCAATTAATTTAAAATACACACAATGATCCTCTTTGCTTCTTGTGAAGCCAAGTCCCAGGAAGTAAGTATCAATTTTTTGATACCACATCCTTGGTGATTGTTTTGAACCATATAGGGACTTTTTCAACTTGCATACCAACTCTTTCTTTCCCTTCACAACGAAGCCTTTTAGCTGCTTCATATAGATTTATTGTTCCATATCCTCATGTAGGAATGTTGTCTTCACATCCATATATTCTACTTCAAAATAAAATGCAACAACAACAAATAACAAGAATCTTATAGAAGTTAACTTGGCAACATGAGAAAAAATCTCACCAAAATCAATTCCCTCAACCTGGGAATAACCCTTTGCTACTAACTGAGATTTGTATTTCTCCACTTTTCCTTTTACATTCAAATTCTTTTTAAATACCCATTTGCTGCCAATGGGATTTCTTCCAGTCAACAACTCCACTAGATCCCAAACCTCATTCTTATCCAAGGCTTCCATTTCTTCATCCATGGACTTTTTCCAAAGTTTTCCATCCTCTGAATCCACTACCTCCCTGACAGTTCTAGGATCATCATCAGTAATAGATAAAGAAAAATTGAATGGAAATCAGATGGAGTATACCTTTCCAGTAGCCTTCTTTCTCGAACCGATCTCCTCAATAATGGAGTATGAGGATCTTCTTCTTCTGATTCATGTTCTTCTGTAGAGTCTGATTCATCATCCTTTAATCAAACTCTATTTTCTCTGGTTCTTCCTTACTTGGTAGGAATTCCTGTTTAACAACATCCTTCATTTCTCTAAATACCACATCTCGGCTATACACAACCTTCTTAGTTTATGGGTTTGAAATCTTATAGCCTTTGAGACCATCTTTATACCCAATAAAGATAGACTTGTCAACCTTCTTATCTAGGTTACCTCGGTTTTCCTTTGGAACATGAACATATGCCTCACATCCAAATACCTTGAGATGTGTGAGAGAAGGTTTCTTACCAGTCCATACCTCATGTGGAGTTTTTTCATCCAACGCCGATGAGGGTGATTTTTTGACCAGGTAACATGCAGTACCCACTGCCTCTGCCCATAATTCTTGCCCTAACCCGACACCACTGAGCATGCACCTTGATTTTTCCATCAACATCCCATTCATCCTTTCTGCAACTCCGATTTTCTTAGGTGTATATGGAGTAGTCATTTTTCCCGAACCCCTGTGCCCCCCTGAAACCCCTAAAGGGGAGGCCTAGCTCCCCCCCCTCAAACCCCCCTGCACGCCTAACGCAACGTAGCCAACACTATAAGTAGTCGTGCAAAGAATATAACACATACCCAATAATGAAGATGATCTTTTTGATGTCGATTGTTTTTGAATAGAGTAATACCCCTCTAATATATTTAACCATTTCTCCAAAGCATATGCATCTATCTGGCCTTCAAATAAATGGATATCAAAGTTAACTTGTACCTTGAAGGGTGTCGCATCTCTGAAATGGACTCTTGTTGAAGGTGCCTTATCCACTATTGGTAGTCGTTGAAGTATCTAGGAAACGTTTTCCATCATCTTGTTCCTTTGTCATGCAAGGGATTTATTGAGCAACAACTTGATAAGATCTCTTGCTCCATCATCTCTCTTTTCTTTCACCATGGGAGACCACTTTGGCCATTGAGATTTTTCTTCCCCAAGTGAAATTAGCTCGAGACCCAACTCTCTATACCTTGAACTCATCAGGGACATGCACTGAGAAACAACAAAGAGCATATTGATCTGATACCATAGATATGGATTGTATAGAGAATGGAATAAAATCTACAAGTATGAATGGAAACATACACACATACATGAATATTGCAAAGAGCATGGTAATACATTGAAACCCAAGTTCTATTAATGAGTGTAATAGGAAAACACTGTAAAATGCAAAGTGATACGAGCTAGATATAATGTTGGTAGCTTATCTATGAAGAGAGAGGTGTTGGCTATGATCATTTGCAACAAGAAATTACAAGAGGTATAAAATGGCCTTTTAACATAAATTACTAAACCATAAGGGGAAGAAACCCTAAAGATAAAAAACTCTAACCCTAGGAGATGAAGCGCTAAAAGAATCGTGGGCCTTGAGGTGGCTAGTTGAAACATCAACTTCTTGGGGGCACAAATTTTGCATACAATATCTGGTTGGGGTGCACAATAGCTCGTTGGAAAGATATAACTTAGAAGTATAATTATTGGTATGCCTAGTAAGGCCATGGATACCCTAGGCCCCCGAATGGAAAAAAAAATCATTTAAGGCCTCAAAACGACCCTAGAAGTTTAGTACATGAAAAATTAAAGATAAAAAAAGAAACTGCCAATATGGAGAACTATATTGAGTCATTGGAAGAGGTGGGTGGCCACCGATGTCCACTTGGATCAACAACATGGGATAATTCATATCATCGAAGAAAAAACAATAATAGAAACAAGTGAAGTGGTGGAATTGAGGGCATAGCAGGGAGAAAATTTGATGATGAGGAAACTATTCTTTGCCAACCTAAGAAAGAGGTTAAGAAAGAACCATAACATAGGAAGATACTTTTGATAACAAAATGTAAGATATAAGGTAAATATTGTAATTTAATTATTGATGGTTGTAGTTAAGAAAATTTAGTATCCAATGAAGTTGTTCATAAATCGAAATTGAAGCATACACCTCATCCAAAAGCATATAGAGTGTCATAGTTACAAAAGGGAATCGTGTCACTATGAGGGAATAGTGCTTGATTAATTTTAATATTGGGGGTTACAGTGATAACATTATATTTAATGCTTTTCCTATGTATGCTTGTCATATTTTGTTGGGGAGGACAAGGCAATTTGATAAAAGAGTTATGATGATGGGATAATAAATACCTACCAATTTGAGAAGGATGGGATGAAATTAATTTACATCCAATGAATGAAGAAGTAAATAAGGCTATTAGAGTGATTCTAGGTCCAATGTTGACATATGTGAAGGAAGTGGAGTAGCAAGAACCTGTGGAGTAGTGGGTAGAAGAAAATAAAGAGAAAAGCATGGGTGCAACAACAATAACACTTTTAAGAACAATAACACTTTTAAGAGAGGAGTAGATGGGAGGTTGTCATTCCCATAATGTTTTATGTGGTGGCATGTTTGTAGGAAATGAAGTAAAGAAAGTGGAGGATGTGGCCATGAGGGAGATAGATAAAGGAAAAATTGACATTGAGGAGAATGGTGTAATTGTGTAGTCCATGCAACAAACATTGGGAATGGTTCCTAATAAGGATTTTGGGGCTACGATAAGCACCATTGAGTGGGAGCAGTGTAAGGTAACAAGCGCCGATGGAGTGAAAGAAAAGGAGGTAGTGCAACTTTGCAGAACAAACTCACAAGGAATCTAAGAAATTGTAAAAAAGGGGGTAGATGTATCTAATAATGTTGGGTCAGGACATTGGAAGAAATGTTGTGGATGTTAGCAACATAAATGGGTAGTAGAGGATGTCCAATCTATGCCTTTTGTTATCCTACTTTTTGAGCAAGATGCTCAAATTTTCCCACTAGGGGGGATTGATGTAGGAGCATCCTTAATGCAAAAATATACCTTTCAAATCTCATTCATTTTCAATAGTTTAGATGTTGCTTCCATTTAGTAGATTTAATGTTGCTACAAAAGCTACTACATCAATTCCTACAAAAAAAAAGAAAAAGAGATAGCTACTATTGAAGTTACTATGGAAGAAGAAATAACCTCTCACTCTTTTAGCTATGAGAGATAACTACCATCTAAGTTGTTGTAGAAAAAATACTTAATTGTAGAAGATATAACAATAATAATCTAGTTAATGTGTTATGTAACTATACAATTTTCTGGTCCAAATTTGGAAATCATTCTTCCTGTCATGGCTCCAATGGCATGATATGCATGTAAATAATTTATTGCCATTTAGTAGTAGGCCAAGAAAAAAATTATTTTTAATAAAATAAAGGACAATACTTCTATTTTTTTTTCCAATAGAAAATTAGCTCAATTATATTAATGAAAATATAATTTGTTTACATCTTTTTGACCATACAAATGTTCATAGCAAACCTAGTCCATAGACCATTGTCACACACCCACTACGGCATAAT
>JASDQU010244714.1:150444-165887 GCA_032191745.1 Picea mariana | reverse complement strand
TTCCACCACCAGCACCTAGGCATCCGCCATGGAACCTGCAACTAGAGCATCATTTTATAAAATTTGAAATCGCCTGTTCCTGGAACCTGCAACGATAGCGCAATGCTCATCACATTGTGACGTCTTTTTATGTTCATCACATAGTGATGAAACGACTATGTTCATGATATTGCGATGTTTGGAAATGTGTGTCACATTGTGATGTCGAGATATGTGCGTCACACTACTACATGAAGAAATTTTCATCACATTGCGACAACAAGGTGATGTGTGACACATTTTGACATTTGTTTATGTTCATCACATTGTGACGGTACTATCCACATTGCCATGACATGGCTATGTTTGTCACATTGTGACGTTAGTTTGGGAACTATTCATGATATTGAAATGTTGGGAGATTTTAATCAAAATGCCACGCTGGGAAATGTTTGTCACATTGTGACATTGAGAAATGGGTTATGTTCATCACATTGCGATGTCGAGAAATGTTCATCTCATCACAATGTTGGTCTATGTTTGTCACATTACCATATTGGGTTATCTACATGACATTGTCACAATGGGATGTGTTCATCCCATTGCAATGTTTGGAAATGTTTGTCACAATGCAACCTCATAATATGTGCATCACATTGCGATGTGACGATCTGTTTGACGCATTGCGACGATAGGGAAATGTTCGTCACATTGTGACATCTGTTTATGTTCGCCACATAGTGAGGACACGAATATGGTTGTCACATAATGACAACACGACTATGTTCATGATATTGTGATATTTGGAAATGTGTGTCACATTGTGATGTCGAGATATGTGCGTCGCATTACTATATGAGGAAATGTTCACCACATTGTGACGACGGGGTGATGTGTGACACATTCTGACATTTGTTTATGTTCATCATATTGTGACGTTACTATCCACATTGCCATGACATGGCTATGTTTGTCACATTGTGACGTTAGTTTGGGCACTATTCATGACATTGAACTGTTGGAACATTTTAATCAAAATGCCACATTGGAAAATGTTCGTCACATTGCAACGTTGGGAAATGGGATATGTTTGTCACATTGCGACATCAGGAAATGTTAATCTCATCGCAATGTTGATCTATGTTTGTCACATTACCATATTGGGTTATCTACATGGCATTGTGACAATGGGATGTGTTCAACCCATTGCAATGTTTTGAAATGTTTGTCACAATGCAACCTCAGAATATGTGCATCACAATATGAAGTGACGATATGTTTGACACATTGCGACAATAAGAAATGTTCGTCACATTGCGACAATAAGAAATGTTCGTCACATTGCGATATCTTTTTATGTTTGCCACATAGTGATGACACAACTATGTTTGGCACGTTGTGACATCTGTATGTGTTCATCAAATTGCGATGTTTGGATATGTTTTCCACATTGTGATGTTAAGATATGTGCGTCACATTGCAACGTGAGGAAATGTTCATCACATTGCGACGATAGGGTGATGTGTGAGACATTGTGACATATGTTTATGTTCGTTACATTGTGACGTTACTATTGACATTACCACAGCATGGATATGTTTGTCACATTGTGAAATTATTTCGGGCATTGTTCGTGACGTTGCGATGTTGGGACATGTTTGCGAAAATGCCCCGTTAGGAAATGACCATGACATTGCGACGTTGGGAAATTTTTGTCACAATGCCATGCCCAGAGATGATCAACACATTGAAATGTTGGGAAATGTTCATTAAAATACGATGTTGAGAAAGGGTAATGTTTGTCACATTTCGACAATGGGAAATGTTTGTCAGAAGGTGACAAAGGACAATGTTCGTCACATACTGGGGTTTGGTCATGAGCATTAGATTTCGAGGTTCATGTAATGAATTTCTAGGTTTATTCATATTGGGAAAGGTTCACAACATTGCAACATTGGGAAATGTTGTCATAATACGACATGAGAGATGGTTGACATTAATGTATTATGGTTGACATTAATGTATTATATTAATGTTTCAAAATTAAGATCCATTTATTGGGGGTTATGTTTGTCACATTTCAAGGCTGATTTATGTTTGACATCTTGTGAAAATATAGGAACTTAGAGTCATACTTATTCTAAAGATATTGATAGGAAATCATGTTTTACTTTGCAGATGATGATTTATACTTTTCCTAAGGACATTGATAGTAAATCATCTTCAACTTTTCACATAATGAATTATATTGGTTACAAGGACATTAATGGAAAATCATTCAATAATTTATATGTTTACTAGAGACATTAATAGAAAATTATATTGAGATTTACAAATGATGATTTACACTTTTTTGAACGACATCGATAATAAATATACTTGATATATACTTTGGAGATAATGATTTATATATTTTTTAATAACATTTATAGAAAATCAACTTGAAATTTGCATATAATGATTTATTCTTGTTATAAGGACATTTAGGTAGACCACATGTGGATCATATAATGTATATATTGCACCAAGCTAGAAATTTAATAAAATATCTAAAAAAAATATTTTAATGAAATTTAATAAATATGTTAAAAAACCCCTCTTCAAATTTAAGAAAACATTTGTTCAAAATTTAAAAAAGTATCTTCATAACAATTTTATTTAGAAACTATACAAAGACTACTTAATTTACTCTATCAATCCATGACACACACAAGAAGAGTTTACATCTACACCAACCATTCTAGAATATATCTACCATTATGTTCACATAAAGAAATAGACCATCTATATAAATTTACCATTATAGAATATATCTATAAAATATCTACTCTAAAAACTTATCATATTGTATTAAAATCTATATTAAAAAATTGATAACATAATATATTATACATCAACATTAAATATCAAAACTAAAATAAAATTGCTATTATAAAAAATGGTTAATATTATACTATAATAAAAAATAAAAGTATATTTAAATATATACTTTATAAAAATATTAATAAATATACAAGGTCAGCGGAGGCGGCTGGATGGTAAAGTCGTTCTTGCAACGAAGGTCACCCACGTGATTTTGATGGCACAAATTAACAAACAAAAAAAAAATATTAATAAATATACATCATATATCTAACTATTATTTAAGTTTAAAAAATACACAAAAGTGAATATCAAAGAAATCTAAAATATAAAAAATAATATTAATTATAATTTTTTACAAAATAATATAATTATAAACTATATATATATATTTTTTATCTAAATTTCATATTTAAATTTCTATACTTAAAATTTAACTCTAAATTTAGTCAAAACTTTAAACTTCAAATTTAACTCTAAACTTAGTCAAAATTTTAAACTTCATACTTTATAAAATATAAATTTTAAATTATAAACTTTAACCAAATAATATTAATTATAAATTTTAACAAAATAATATAATTATAAACTAATTTCTCTTTATCATAATTTTATATTTAAACTTCATATTTTCTATACTTAAATTTATCTCTAAGTTTTAGTCAAAGCTTTAAACTTCGTATTTTATAAAATAATAAAATTTAACAAAATAATATAATTAAAAACTATTTTTTTTAATCTAAATTTCATATTTAAACTTCATATTTTCTATATTTAAACTTAACTCTAAACTTTAGTCAAAATTTTAAACTAGACATTTTATAAAATATAAATTATAAATTATAAACTTAACCAAATAATTTTAATTAAAATATAATTTTTCAAATTAATAAATGAGTTTTTAATATTAATGATCAACCAAATTTTTTATTAATATTCTATATAAAAATGATTTTTATTATATTAAAAATATTTATATTAATACTATTACTAATAATTATATAACTATTTTTATTAATATTTATATTTTAAATGTGAATAATAACACCATAATTATATAACTATTTTTATTAATATTTATATTTTAAATGTGAATAATAACACCATAATTATATAACTATTTTTATTAATATTTAGATTTTAAATGTGAATAATAACACCACATTATAGTCTATTTTTAATGTAAATGACAATACCACATTATAATCAATTAATATGTTTATAATTATGTTTATATTTAAACCTGAATGACAACAGTGATGGTAATGCATCAAGTCGTTGAAGGTGGTTGTTCACAATCTTTATTAACTTAATGCACAATGTTTGATTGCACATGACCCGGGTGAGGTTGATTTCTCTGAATCATCACCATCATGTGGATTGTATATATGATGTCGAGAGGGATCAGATCATCAAAATAGATTGAGAGGTCGAAGAATTAGCTGAAATTATAATGGCTCATTGCTCTGTCAACTTCGTCTAATTTGAACGACAACATATCTTCCATCCCTTGATGCACTGGCGAGCATCATGGAAATTTGTGGCTCTTCACTATCCTTTTGGGATACTAAAGGTCTTTAAAGTTATTTTTTATTTATTTCAATGTAACACATTATATTTGTTGTAACCATCTATTATATGATTTGAATCAATCTTGAACGAGTGTTTTTTATACCATTGTATGGCATTAATATTGCACTGTATGACATTAATATTGCACAGAGAATGGAATATACTGAGTGCTGAAGAGATAATAATTTATTGCGATCTCCCCGAGACTTTTATATTGCCATCTCCCCCTAGACTTTTAACTCTCAATTTTTTCCATTCACACCAAAAGATACTATGTGGCTCTATTTTAGTTAATTCCATTCACATGCAGTTGGTGTGGTTTCCTATTCCAGATCTAAAGAAACTTGTAAATCATCAAACAAACTTGTAAATCATCAACCAGAGATTAAAAAATATATGACTATTTAATAAATACTAAATTCACAGTGATATTAAGTGCGCCATTGAGGAAGTGATATTCTGCTTACTATAAATCGATTTTACATCCACATTTTGAAAACCCCATTCCAGATCTAAACAAACTTGTAAATTATCAACCACACACTAAAAAATATATGAATATTTAATAAATATTAAATGAGCAGTGATATTAAGTGCGCCATTGAGGAAGTGATATTGTGCTTACTATAAATTGAGTTCGTTTTGAAAAACACATTCCATATCTAAATAAACTTGTAAATCATCAACCACCGATTCAAAAAATATATGAATATTTAATAAATATTAAATGAGCAGTCATATTACGTGCACCATTGAGGAAGTGATATCTGTAATTTAAGGGAATCGATTACAGATATTTGAAAGACAGTGAATGCATGATGAGGGCTGACCATTGAAGGCACAGTGAATGCATGGTTGGTTCAAAACCTAAAACATAAATTTAACATAACATCTCAAAAAACCTAGAAATTATATTGGAAGGAAACTAATTGCAGAAATTTTTACACAGAAAGATGTTATTCTTTATTTACTTAATGCTTTTCTCTGATACCCTTCTTCTGAGTCGGGTATGTTCTTCTATCTCTTTTGCTCCAAACGCATCTAATCCAAACTTGTTCTCTTGCTTTTGCTAGAAATGCATATAATCCGTCCATAATTCCTCTGCAATACTGATGTGCTTGCATACTGTACCTGTAGGTATATGAAAACACATCTAATCCAAACTTGTTCTCTTTCTTTTGCTAAAAATGCATATAATCCGTCCATAATTCCTCTGCAATACTGATGTGCATGCATACTGTCCCTGTAGGTATATGAAAAAAGGCCATAATATGAAATGACAAAGGTCTGCATGCATTCAATATGGAAAACATAGAATCAAGCACCTTCCTCCCATAAATTTAATCCCATTAATTTATTTAACTTTAAATTTGAAAACGTGGCGCCTTAGGTATATGAAGCAACTATCCCATAAATTTAAATTGCAAAACGTGGCCTACCTCGCCTTAGGTATATGAAGCGCTTATCTCCCATCAATTTTAATTGCCAAACGTCTGCCTCTGATAAATAATTTTAATTGTATATGAAGCGCCAATCTCACATAAATAAAATAAATAATTTTAAATTGGAAAATATGGCAATAGGAATTTAAAACGTGGCAATAAGTGTTTGATAACTGTAATGGAGTTGAACTAGTGTTTGCTAATCATTCAAACGTGGCAATCATATAATGTTACAGTAATTTTTTAATATGATTAGGTAAATGTTAAAAAGTAAACAAGTTAACGAATGCATTCATAAATGCAAGGAAATTATGAACATTAAATCTCATTCATTGATTTGAGAGGACCATGAAAAATATATCAACATCTTCAATTGCCAACCCTAAGATTGAAATTTATCATTAAAAAGTTGATTAATCCACTGATTCCAATAGGAAGACACCTATCAACGAAACAAGGTAGGAGGATATATTCAAATCCTGTAAGATCTATGAATTTGTCAAATCTCTTCATTGATTTAATTTACCTATTGCACTCGAATTATTAGGATAAGAGTTTAACGTGTAACCAGGAATTAATTAGCGTATGTGGCAGTGCCTGACTCGTGATGCTTTAGAGATCTCTGGACTTCGTTGTAATCTTGTATTACTCCTCAGTCGATGATCGAAATGCCAATTTAGAGGGTCCACACTAATTAATGTATATTTCAGCAGATATGCAATTACTGTTATAATTTCTGGATGAACAACAGAAAGATGGAGAAGATAACATGTTCATGATGCTTTTAGTTGACACAAATAGATTACACTTAATGTCCATCGTTAGCCTTTGATAAACATAATTCATTATTAGCTTTCCAGAAGCATAATTTATTATAGAGCAGGTTAAATTTGTAGTAATCGTTTTTTGGATGGGGTGATTTAACCAGTTAAATGAGACAAGATTTCTCAGCAACATTTTGTGACATATAAAACTTCGCATGGAAAACTCAAACTACCCTTTGACTAAATCTGTAAATTTAGCTTCATTTCTTAGTGTCTGTTACTTGAGTTTGAGTCTGTTGTTGTCTGTTGCTTGAGTTTAAAGGTTTTATATTTTTAACGAGTTTTATGTGTGTTTAAAGAGTTTTATGTGTGTTATTCATTAGTTTAATGTTTTGAAATTAAATTTTAAAGTTTAAAAAATATAATAGCATTCAGATTCTGTTGCAATTAATGAATATTAAAATAAAATTAAATTAGTACAGTCGTTAACTCGCCACTGAGAATGCCGAAAGGTATCGGCTGAAAATCCGTGTCCCCAATATAAAATGTATGTGGTAATTTGTAATCCGTCTGTGATAATATGAAACGTTTGGTTGCACGGTTTAATCCTACTTAATCATTTAAACGTGGCATTTACATATCCTTACAATAATTTTTTAATGTGATTGGGTAAATGTTAAAAAGTAAACATGTTAATGGATGCCTTGATAAATGCAAGAAAGCTATGAATAATAAATCTGACCCATTGATTTTGGAGGACTACTAATGCCAGCATCTTCAATGCATAGCCATCAAATTAAGGTTTAAAGTTAAATAAGGTTAAAAGATCATTAATTGTGCCCATTATCAATAGATGTATGCCTTTCGACATAAAAATCTTATAGCATTGCATGTAAGGCCTCCACTTGGTTTGCATGTATCTTGCCCATGCATTGCTAAAAAATCTCTTCTTGATGACACCCCTTTCATCCACAGCTTATGTAACTCTATTAAATAACTAACTTACATGCATTATTAATGGCCACTGTGTTTATTATGTTAGTTGGCAAGGGAAATGAGTGGGAAGAGGAGTCAGCAATGGAGACGTTCTGCAGAGAGGGCAGGGGGCATTCAGCTTGAGCCAGGAATCAATACACTATGCATGGAAACAGTGGCGGCAGTCGGGTATTAAACACAAGACTTTCTTATATATATACTCTCCCAAGAAAATAGAACACCATGTATCCTAACAAGTACGAGGAAGGTTCTGGTGTCTACGAGTCTATTGTCTTCTGGTCGAGACTATGCCCTCCTCCTGTACATGGAGAGCTCAAGAGGCACGCGCAGTAAAGTGGTGCACACCCTTACTGGAAAGTGCAGCTGGGAAGAAGAGATGACACGACTGCCAACAACAGTGCAACAAACGCCAACATCCCTTTTCCCTTCGAGTCGTTCAATTCACTCATATAGAAATTCCAAGGTGTTGGGCTTTCTGCTCAAGATCTTGTAGTGATTTCAGGTATAATTAACACCTTGGAATTCAATGAAATGAATTTTTTTATTTTATTCATTGTTTAACACCTTCGTACAATTAACTCATTCAACGAAATAACTTTTTTCATTCCACACCTAGAAGTGCTGAAGATCTCCACAGCCTTACCTGTAGAGCAATGAACATATATTACTTGTACTTTACAGGGGCTCACACCATTGGCCCCAGTGCGCCACTTTCAGCTCGCGCCTCTTCAATTTCATCCCCTCAAATACTCCGGACCCAACAATCCCGTCATCTCTACTCCAAAATCTGCAAAGCTTGGGTCCATGGAAACATTGATGCAAATACAATGGCGCTACTTGACATTGTGACCAAAGACTGGTTGGATAATGTGTATTTCAAAAATCTTCAGAACAATATTGGGCTTTTGCAGTCGGATCAGGTTCTCTTCTCTAACACAAATGTGTCGACTGCCATTTTTGTAAATTACTACAACAACTTTTCCTATGCCTTCTCCAGAGAATAGCCAGAATAGCCACTGAGCAAGCTAACTAGTATCAGATCAAGATAGCAACAACCTGATCTGGCTAGCCAGGTAGCAGTGGTAAACCTGATCTGGCTAGCCAGGTAGCAGTGGTAGACAATAGTGGTAGTTCAGAAATAATGCCATCAATATTCGGTCTTCGGCTTCATCTATCAAGCAACAAGTAATAGTGGTAGTTCAGAAATAATGCCATCAATATTCGGTCTTCCTAGCGGCTTCATCTATCAAGCAACAAGTAGGTAGCAGGGGCAAACAATGGTGGTATTTCGGAAGTAATGCCATTGACAGTGAAAGGACGTAATTTGTATCCCTGGCTCCTGGCTCATGCATATTTACTGGCAAGCACTTAGCAGCCGAATAAGATTATGTGTTGCACGTGAGAATGATGTAACAACCAATCGTAAATTTGTTTTTTTTCAATTCTTTTTAATCCGGACAATTTCAAAAAGGAAATCGCATACACCACTACAATAATATCACATCAACCAGCTAGGAACCAACCAATCCAATATTTGCTCTATAATAATTAATAAATAAGAAAATAAATTAGTTTTTAAAAATAACTCATGATAATAGTAAATTTGAATGAAAATACAAATAAGAGTGGGTAATATGATATCTTACCTACAAAATGCATCAATTAATATTCCAGAAAGTATCAGTTAATATGTGGTTAACTATCGCTTTTAGGTTTAGGATAGTTGGTGATGGAGTGTGCTGTTAAGGCACTCCGTGATGTTAAAGTCACTAGTTTGAAACTTGCGGGGACAAAAAATCTACCCATGTTAAAGGTTGATGTAGCTTAAACCTGATGCGATCCCCAGATGATTTTGACGGCTTAAATACCCTTGAATCGCAGTTTATTCTGCAGGTCACGAATAAATATGCAATCGACTTTAACGCTATGAGAACACTAAAGTCCCTCGTGGCCAACATTTATATTATCACAAAAACTTTTAACTACTAAATTATAATTATACTATCGTCTAGTGATTTAATGTTCAGGAATATTTTTCACATTAACAAATTATTTTAAATTTTTAATGATATAACCGAGCTAGCAAGAGGATGAGTTAATAATGCTTCTTATATTTTAATTTAATTTAAATTTAATGAAATAAATATGTTATACACTTTCTTATAAGTTGATTTTTCTTTAGATCAAAATGTTTTTTCATTAGATTCACAATTGTATAAATGCGTGTTTCCAACTCGGCATTATCATGGATTTCTAATCTCGGCTTGGAATATTTTATGATATGCCTAAAGCATTTTTCAGGGATATCATGAGTTTCATGACACTCGTTTGTAGTTGATTGTTCATTTTGTTGATGTTGTTTTTTTGTGTTGTGAATGATTCCATGTGGAACACAGTCGGAGGTGGTAATTGTTGTGGTTCTATTTGTTGTGAATAAAATTCCACATTGACAACGATTGTGAGACGGAGGTGAGTTACGAGGCATTGTTGGAATGAAAAAGCTTCCCCAAACTACAAGCTGGCTTTGGGATGGAAAATGTTGATGTAATAGCATTTTCCCTTACTCTGGTACTAACACACTAACAATGCTAGTGGTGATGTCATGCTTTGTGGGTCCATATTCTTCTTCCATTTAGTTTATCCTATTTTTTTTGGTACACTGCCATTTTTCTATGATGGGATTCCATTTTGTTAGCACCAGAAGTCACCTCTGGATTGCGGCAGAGGTAAGTTTGATACCCATCAGTGTTTTTGTCACAGGTTGGTTATAAAAAAAAGGTCAAATGGGCGCAATCTCAGGAAAATATCGTCTTAGCTCAGAAAACTGGATTGGTATAGGTCTTAATTTGACTTCAGTCAGTAGGTTGTAGTAAGGGTGACTAGGAGGAAGACTTCAATGAGAAGGATGTAAAGGTCTGCTGTGGACATCGGGTCTTCGAGCAGCCTAAAGAAGAAAAACTCAAACTCAAAATCTTCTTAAGTTCAAATCATAAAGAAAATGAAAGGAATTATAACAACACTACAATCGAACATCCATCGTAATGCAGTGACAATAATTCAAGCGAATCAGTCAATCATGAACTCTTTCAGTATCAGAGGAAAACAAGATGGAGCAAGAAAGCTCACTGTTATTAAACAAGAGGTCTCAAATACAGATACATAACCAGAAGTTAGAGGCTTTACTAAAACTTTACAATATAGAAGCTTTGCTCTACCATCGACCATAACAAAATATCAAGACTAAGTATTTATACTCAAAAAAACTTGCTCCCTTCAGATGCACATTCTAGTCATGCATTCNTGGCGTCTGCATCCTCTTCTGTCAGGCTGCACTTGCACTATTCCGTCAGACGCAAGATCAGATCGGTATGGGATTTACAGGAAAATTCATGGCATGGGATCTTTTAGCTGACAGTCTGCCTTCCACGACCAGATTTTCATGATTTCCATTTATGTGGTGAAACGAGGTTTCAACCACCTTCTCCATATTCATTAACTGCTTTCATAGGGATCAGGACGAGACCTGACACCCATGAATGTTCCAGGCAAGTTCACGACTCATTTGAGTCAATTTTGGCGCCTTGAGGCCCCACAGATCTTTCTCTGTGACCAACTCGGGCGCTTTGGTTCTTTGGCGCATCTCTTTTCCTTGCCCCATGTGACCTCGTGCGTATTTCAGGCGCGTCGCAATTTTGCGTTTTGCGAACTCATGCTGCGTTCTATACTCAAACTTTCGAGTCGCGAAATCGCGACGCTCAGATTAGGTGACATGTGTCCCCTTTGATCAGACGACTCAGACGACATTGGCATTTTGGGACATAGCGCTTCGCGAGCCTTCAAGACTATTCCCACCTACTTTCTCGACTCGCGAAATTGCGAAAAACTTATCCAACGGTCCATCTCTCTCCTTTGATCAACGACTGCGATCTTATCGTGATTTCGCATTTCGCGAGTTCTGACGACTTGCTCCTTGACCGCTCCATCTCGCGAAACCGCAAAACACTGATCGCACACCATGTGTCCTTCGTAGCACCAACGGCTAGGATGGACCTCGCGATTTCGGACCTCCGACACTAAATTTCGTGCAACTGCAGGATCTCGATTACTCGTTCGTCGTCGATCTAATCTGCTTGATGGATCTCCACTGTTGGAAATTGATCTCGCTCGCTCGCTTGATTTGCTTTTATATCAGACTGCTTCAAGTGTAGTGCTTGCTGCTCATGACTGTGGCCTGTGAACAATTTCTTGGATGACTGGTTGAAGGCTCAGGAAAGCAGAGGATCAATGACAGAGGTAAGAGAGAAGCGCTCGACTTTAGGGAAAACAAAAAGGCTTAGGGTCGATACTCTTTAGGCAAGCCGACAAGGAAAACAGGTCGATAAAACGGGTGAAGGCAAACAGAAGAAAACTACAAGCCAAGAGGAAAAAATTACGATCGGGTCTACAAAAGAGGAGAAACATGCAAAATTACAGACCTAGGTAGAAAACACAGATTCACAAGACCCTGACAAGATTATGTGTTAACACATTCGATGCCAATATTTTCCTTATTTTCCTTAATAGCGATTTCATTTCACATTATTGTGGCAATGGCAACATCAGGTGAAACTTATTAAAAGGTTTTTGAATTGGTCATGTTAAAATTAAGCAAGACAGGGAAACTGATTTCCAGTCCATATCCTAAGGTCTGCTCCCTATTCCCACAAGTAGGATATATTTCTGATAATTTTTTGAGGACTTACAATATTTCTTTAATGACTTATGTTGCAGCATTGAAAAAGAGTAGACATTACAATTAAAATCGTGCTTGAATTGCAGCCTGTTGCCCTTTATGCTTAAGGTTGAAGCGCAATTGCAGTCCAATGTTGTTTTGTGACGCTTGACAATTGTGAAAACTGCATCTTTTTGTGTAGGTCAATGGTAGATAATAGATGACAGAAGCAGTACTGCATGCCATATAAACTACAGTGCTAAAATTGTGCATCATAAACATGTAGGCAATTGTAAGAGAATCTAGCTGTATTGTGGCACTTATTATTTATTTATAATTGGCTGTATTGTGGCATTTAGCAAAGTTTCTTTAATGACTTATATTGCAGCATTGAAAAGAACAGACATTGCAATTAAAAGTGGTAGAGTTACTGCTTGTGGCCTTTTCCACTTGAGGTTGAAGTACAATTGCGGCCCAATGTTGTTTTGTGTAGAAGTACAATTGTAGCTTGACAATTCTGAATGGTGCATTTTTTTGTGTAGGTCAATGAGAGATGATAGGTGACAGAGGTTATTCTACAATCTAAATAAATTAAAGTTCTAAACATGTGCATCATAATCATGTAGGCAATTGTCAGAGGCACTTATTAATTGTTATTTTTTTACAGTATAGAATCATTGGTATATGAAGCATATTATATTTTGGAATGTCACATACTATTCAAGAGGGATATATTTACCACTGCAGATAGTACAGTGGTCTAGTTTGATTGGTTGAGTGTTTTGAGCTGTATTTTGATTGGTTGAGTGTTTTGAGTTGTATGCAGAATTCTTATGTTGGATCTCAGGTTGACTGTTTTTGTCGTGTGCATCAATTGATGTCCCTAACTAGTCAAGCTTGTAATCAGTCTCACTGAGGTTACACTGAATACCTTCCCTGAACTATGAAGAAGTGTGAAAGAGATTTCCCCAAGATCTTTTTTGAAAAAATATATTTACCACCACAGGTCCCAAATACATGTGAGCATTAATTTTCATACACAGATTGCTCATATTTATAGTCTTCTTCAAGAACTTTTGGGGGCTCACAAGAAATCTATTAATTTTGTTGAAGACATATAATATAGTTCAGATTTAGCACCATATAAAATGACAATGGCTTATATTATAGTCTTTTACAAGTTGTTTTTGCAGAATTATTGGAGGCCCACAAGAACTCTATTAATTTGGTTGAAAGGCATATAATATCCAGTGGGTAAATAGCTCAGATGTAGCATATTGTAAAATGGCGAGTGAATAAACTTTGTATAATTTGTTTTAAGAAATTGAAATTAATGTGTAAGGTGAGTGTTTGCATTGTCAAATTTCCCAATTGTAAGATTTTATGTGGTTTCTTCTGATTTGTGGTGTTATAAGATAATGAAAATAGTCACTGTTTAGACTTTTCACAGCTTCTCGGCAGTATCTCAAGGAAAAGCCTATTTGGGGTCTAGAGATGCTTTTAAAACTCCATGTGCGTGCTGAGAGAGAGAGAGTGAGATGATACCCAAGAAAGCAGGGCCGAATCGTGGTGAGATTCGAACTATCGTACAACATATTCTTGGAGCCGCACAGAGCCAGAAGCTTCAATTCTGTCTTCATCTTTTTCAAGAACAGTCTGGTGGCAACATCCGGTTGACCCTTTGCGGTAATTATGTCACAGAGAAACCGGTTATAGAAGCAGTCTTCGACGAGCCTCATAAAGGCGACATTGCAGAGAGAAAACCGTTTGAAGGTAAAGGCCTCCACCAGTTCTACGTGCCATAGGTAAAGTTCTCTCAACAAAACTTCCATGATAAGATATCCACCATCATTGTCGACTTCCCCACCTCGATGACATTCAAAATATATATATATATATATATATATATATATATATATATTAAAGAAAGCCCCTCCTTACAGTTTTAGTTTAAGATATATATTGAGATAGGTGTATGAAATCGAATGTGGCGAATGTGGTAAAGAGTTCTGTGGGTAGTCTAGTCGAAGCCCTGAATGTACAGAACTGTTATTTCATGAAAGGCCGACAACAAAATTTGAAATATAGTTCATTAAAATGCATTCATTAATTTTAATAGTGGGAATTGTGCTTTCATAAGGAGCTTGAAATTTGGAAGAGTAAAGACAAAAAGGATTATGTTCTAATTGTTGCTTCTCTCGGTGAAGAGGTAAGCAGACATATAATAATTTCATGTAAAATTGTTTTTATGCTTTAAAGAAACATTAATATCTTTATGATTCTCATTCATAACTTGAAATTATTCAACTTTTAACGAAGTTATTCAATTTAGAGATGAAGGATAATATGAACCAATGAAGCTAGCCTATGAAATTAGAGCTCTCTATTATGATATTGAAGCCGATGGTGTAAAGGTTGATTTACAACTCAATGCTTTTATTAAAGCTCTTCACCCTACCTATTCACACTACCTTGAATCTCTTAAAGCTAGTGAAAAGATGAAAAACATGATCTTTGATAAACTTGTAGAGAAATTGCGGAAAGAGAAAAAACTTTTGGGAAGGATTCACTTCCCAATGTTGAGACTTTGTGTCTTGCACAATGAGCACAAAAGTTCAATGATGAAACTACTAGACACGGCACTAGCAACAGAGGTCGTGGCAGAAAACAGTTTAGAGGCAGGGGGTAAAAATTATCAAGGAGACATATAACATTCTCAGCAACAACATCGACAAAAAGACAAGCAATCTATACAGTGTTATAGATGTGGAAAAGCATGTCATACTTCCAATAATTGGAGAACTCCTTGGGAAAAGTTTTGTGACGAGAAAGAGCAAACAAAAGACAAAGATAAGCAACCATAGGACAAAGGTGACCCTCCTGAATCTGCACATTATGTTGTAGCACATTGTAATCTTGCCATTGAAGAAGTTTTTAGTACTTCATTTTCTTCTTGGAATGACACTTGGTTGTTAGATATTGGAGCCACATGCCATATGACATTTAGAAAAGACTTATTTGAGACATTTAGTGATCAAATTCATGGAGTAGTTTACTTTGCAGACAAGTCTCAGTTAAAACCTTCAGGAATTGGATCAGTTAGACTTTTTTTTTTTT
>JASDQU010244714.1:126335-137272 GCA_032191745.1 Picea mariana | reverse complement strand
TATATGTTGATGATCTGCTAATTACAAGAAACAATGATGATTATATAACATCCATTAAGGAAGAGCTGAAAAAGGTTTTTGATATGATTGATTTGGGCTTGCTTCATTATTACTTAGGAATTGAAGTCACTCAAAGTCTTAAGTTCATTTTTTATTTCTCAGAAGAAATACATTGGAGAGTTATTGTGTAGATTTGGATTGCAAGATTGTAATTCTGTTTCTACTCCAATAGAGCAAAATATAAAGTTTTGTTCCAATGGAGCAAAATCTGAATTTTTCTTCCAATGAAGGAAATGCTTTTGAAGATGTAACCAAGTACAAACAACTTGTTGGAAGTTTGACTTATCTCACCACTACTCGCCTTGATATTACCTTTGTAGTGGGAATTCTTTCAAGATTTATGCATCAACCCTGTGAAGGACATCGGCCAACAACAAAACAAGTGCACACATATTTGAAAGGAACTCAAACTTTTGGTTTGAGATACTCAAAGGTACCATACTTTCATCTTATTGGATATTCTGATTCTGACTTTGATGGAGACAAAGAACTTGGGGTGTCTACTTTAGCTTATTTGATGTGTCTTGGATCGACAACTGTCACTTGGAGATCAAGGAAATAATCAGTTCCTACTGATTCTACAACTGAAGTAGAATATGTAGCAACGACTCAAGCCACAAAAGAAATTGTATGGCTTAGAAAAATCCTTGAAGACTTGTAGGAGAAACAATTGACTTCAACACCTCTACTTGTTGACAACACTTCAACAATTCAATTGGCCAAGAATCCCAAATTTCATGATCGAACCAAGCATATCAACACCAAATATCACTTGATTCGACATCATGTTGAGGCCAAAACCATTCATTTGAGACAATGTTCCACTTCAGAATAAATCATAGATATTTTTACCAAAGCTTTGGGATGTGAAGAATTTGAACGATTCTGAATGTTGCTTGGCATGTCGGATGTCCCTTCGGATTAAGGGGGGAATGTTGACTAATCCTTTGGGATCTTTGTAACTTTAGTTAACTAGAGGTTAGTTTTGGTAGTTTATTTTGGTAGTTTAACTGTCCGAGAGATTTCACTGTTTCATAGTTAATTTGCATTCCATATATATTTTTGCTTATGTACTGTCATTTTTGTTCATGAATAATATATTAAATCATGGGGTTTTTCATGTGCCTGTTACAGTTATGAATTGAAATGTTAGTTGTGACAGTTTATATGTGGATAAATGCAGATATGAAATTACTTTCTATTGAAATTAGAGGGAATTTGATTTTGCGGAAAAAACTATCTACGACTGTTTGTCAAGGCCACGCAGAATAGAAATGATGACTCATGATGCACAAAGTACCACTTAAATTGATGACTGTCGATGTGAAGAATGTTCATGTTTCTGTACGAGGTAGAATGTTTTTGCTAAGGAGATCAGAGGTTGAATTGCTGCAATGAGATGGATCAACATTACAAAGAATAATCCTGCCCTTGTCATCTTGTTTGTGGTGGGTTAAGTCACTGAGATGTTTATACAAGGTTTGTTATGAATTAAAATGTCAGTTGGGAATTTTTCTAATTGATTTGTGCGTGATGAATGTAGGGTGCAGAACAAGTCTTTCAAGAAAGTCTCGAGCGAGAATTTGGAAATAGCAAGGAACTATTGTAAATAGCTATATTTCTTTTAAACTCGAAAATAACTATGATCAAAGTTTTATATTTGGTTTCTCACTAATTTTAAATTGGTTGGGTTAAGTAGCAGATTAAGTAAAATATCCATTTTTATTTTGTTCGAGTACTACGCCAACATAAGGCACTAACTTTGGATTTTTTATAAAAGAGATGTAGACTAGGTTCTAGAATCTATATGTTATGCAAAATGGAGGAAGAAACAACCCCCCCGGTCATACTGTGTCCTTATGCCTTGTACGATTTTGTGGGGTATATCTAGTTAGCTAGGAACTCAAATTTTTAAAGTTAAAATTATTCCTTTTGTCAAAATCTATCAGACAAGGCATAAAAATTGTACATTTCGAATTAACACCCCTTTTGATGTGCGTCCCATCTTGGCCTAATTTGATGGTACTACAACTCAAAACTTATCACCTTTTCAAATTGGGAAATAAATGCATCCTATTCTTGGTCTCTTGGTTTAAAAGTTTCAAATCACATGCAAAGCTCATTAGTTCGAATGATTTGTGCATTGAAGCGATGATCATAATTCCTTCATAATGTAAAAAAAAAGCCAACTGAATTCAAGAAGCTATTTATTGGATTCTTTAACCACTGATTTAATTATGATATGTTTTTGGTTCGAACTAACAATTTCTTGAAATGGCTTTTTGTTTTGTGTTTCAACAAGTATGATTGTACATGCAATTTAATTTTTACATGCTTTAATATTAATTAGCTTTTTGTGCAAGTCTCCATTTTCTTGTTCCCCCCTTGCAAATTAATGAGTGAAAAATTCAAACTTGAACAACAATTTCCAATGAAATTTTTAAAGAAATATAATTTAACAGAATTTGATTGAGATTAGGGTTGACATTGCCATCCCTAAAAACCGGTTCCTATTTCGAGTTTTTAAGATCAACTGATTTATGCTTTTGTGTGAAATTTTCAATTAAACCTTGCATTTCTTGTTTTGTATTTTGCTAATTTGCAGGGATTTTCATAAGGCTATTGGGAAAGGGAAGGTAACAATAGAGATGAATTATAGACCAATTGAAGGGTCAAATGGAGTTTGTAAGGGGAACAACACCAGCTAGTGAACATAACTCTATCATCACAAAGTCAATAGGAAGGAGGAAGTTGGCTAAAGGAAAACAACCAATCATGGTAGCCCACAATATTGGAGATACTACATTGCTTGTTTTTACAGACATCACATACACTACTGGATTTTTTGGAGCTCACAACTTGCAATGAATTGTTTTGATTAATTGAAAATGGATGATGATGGCATAAACAAAAGGGAAGAAGAAGAGCTATATATGACACATAATTTAAAGAAATTCCATATGCACTTCACAACAACTAGATCCCTAGTGATGCCTTGTGCAAACATAATTGGCTACCTAATTCAACATACAAAGGTCAATGCAAGAAAATTTCTTAATGATTAGAGAAGGTGCATTGGATCTTTCACCTCAATTGATCTTGAATCCTATTACAAACCATCCAGGGTTGCAATTCACTTCACCGATGATTTGTTGAAAGATTTAATGCAGAAACATAACTGCTATGACATCCTAACTGAATGGTATGAAGAAGGAAGAATTTCCAAAGCACTAGGTAGCAAACCCTTCCCGACCTTACACAATTGATTAGCAAAATCTTTGGAGAAAATGATTCAACTCATATGAAAATAGGCTGGGTTCTAGTTTTGCATTAAAGCACTAAAGGAGGCAAAATTTTCCATTGGGATGCTATCTTTTCAAATTCACTTGTGGAAGCCATTAGTAGAGCTCAATCTGGTTTTCCCTCAAGAGTCACATAATTTTACATTCCCTTCTACCTGTTAGATGTAATTTGTGCTTCTAACACATTTGTAGGGTTAAGATGGTTTTGGTCTCCAGATGAGCCTTATGTTTACATTTATTGCAAAGATTTATGGAAGGGCATATACCATTTTCACTATGCATTTATTTGTGATGGATTTCTTGCATCCTTGTATGAACTTATTTTTTGCAAACCATACCCAAGGATATCTCCAAAAGCACTAGAGGTGTTGAAAAACATTGGAGCTTGGTATTTTTAGGAATATTTTACATACATTAGGATCTGTGGTGCCACACAAGCAAATAACACATTGTTAGTCTATTTGCCAAATAGGTTGATCATTAAGGATATCATAGACTAAATGATGCATAGATTTAATGCTTGCTTGATAAAACACCAAAAGAGGTTATGCCCGTCGTATCCTTCCTATATAGGCATGTATGGGATAATAGATTCCACATGGCCTAGGATGGAAGGGTATGTTGATGCATAACATTTTGATTAAGAAATAATCCAAATGAATGACCCTCTAGAATTGTTGCAAGGCATAAGTCAAAGGTGAAGATTTCTTTTCGTTATCAACACCAAGATAATGAGGTGGATAAACCTCACAAAAGAGAAATACCCTATGCAAAGGTTTTGGACAAATTGCAAGCGATTGTTGAAGAGGAAAAAAATTAAAAGGAATAAAGAAGCTGCAAGGGTTGTTAAGAGACAAGCCCTTCAAGATAAGAGGCAAGAGAAAGAAAATAAGAGATTGGAATCATTAGAAAAAATCAAGGCAGAAGCCTAAGCCAAAAGATATGAACAAGCACAAAAGAAAGCTGCTAAGAAAGAATAAATTGAAAAGAAGGAATGCTAGGCTAAAGCTAGAGTCAAATTGGAGCAAAGAAAGAAGAAGAAGAGAGAAAAATAAAGATGAAACAGAAGCCAAGGAATCAACAAGAAAAGAGGCCGGGACAATGATTGAAGAGGAGAGAAAAATAGAAGACAAAAACTTAGATAAAACATCACATAAGAATAAATCCCATAAGAAGGGAATGGGTTAACACACCAGACTGGTAAAGACAACACAGGGCCACCAGACCCAACATAGATGGAAGAAATCTTCATTATTCAAACTTTTCTTGGTACTTTTGGTTCAACTAGGCATGGTTACAAGAGGTGATGAACCTATTCCAACCCCTATAGATGAAGTTACTAACTTGGATCTATTTTCATTTGATAAACATATGAAACAAGTAATAAGATAGAAACACAAAATGAGGAAAATCAACTTGGATTTTGAAGTCATACTCACCATTGAAACTGTAGTAATTGACACTAGAAAGTTGATTTTGGCTTCCTCTACCTTTGTTGAGTTGGCCATTGCTTAAACCAATGTAAATAAATTCATAGATGTAGAAAATAAAATAAAGAAGTATGAAAGCAAAATCACTTTGCTGGAAAATCAAGTCGATTATTATAAGTCCAGTAAGAATCGACTAACAACTTTTGTTGATTATGCTAATGTTGAAAGAGAGTTTTATTACAAATCTCAATGTGTGCAATATTATGGTCATGATATTGCTGGTGTTATGACTCACATCCAGAGTATCTTGCATATCAACAAGCTCAATTAAATTTGGCAAGGTTAAGGATTGATAATCCGCTTCAAAGAAAATCCCTATAGAAATTAATGTTTTCACATTTTTGAAACATTTGAAAAGATAGACTTTCAGTTAAAATATTGGAAAAAAGCAAATAATAACACTCTCAAAGGAGTTATTCATGAAGCAATAAATGTTGCTTTGTTATGGAAAGTCATAGAAAATATGGCCAATATTTGCCATTTACCATCCTTTGTGCCAATGGAAAATTTCTTCCCATAAGAGTAGGTATCAAGGGACTTGGAAGACCATACAAATTCAAATAGAAAATTCCATATCTAAACTTAATGAAGCAACCATTGAAAAATTTGTAGAATCCCTACTAGGGAAATAACATTGTTTAGAACTATGCTACCTAAGTTGGATAAGTTTGAAAGGAAAATGAGGTAGTGCATATCTTCCTACAAATCTCCTTTCAGGAAACATCATTTTCCTCAAGGCGACATGCTAAATCAAACTTTTGAGGCATGGACTGCACATATAAAGAAATTGAGAACATGAAAGGGTGAGGCTTCCTCAAGCCACATTGGACAATTTCTAGAGAAGAGGATTTGAACAGTCAAAGGGAATCGACTTGCCATGTTTTGGAAAGTGATAATTAACTGAAGGACCCCAACAGATAGGAAGGGGAAACAAACTTGATCATCCAGATGTATCAAAATGATTGATTTTCCTTCATTTTTCTATAAAGGAGATGAATTTGAATTGTGTCGGGGATTTTTGCTTGTCATCTTATAGGCTTTTTTATGAAGTGTTAATGAATGCGAAATCATCATTGGCCAAATATTTTTGGAGACAAACTTAAGTTTTGAAATGTGTGGTTTGTGGAACCTTTTATGTTGACTTACTTAATTTTGGAATGATATGAGCATATGTTTTTATAGTGTAGATTTTCTCAATTATAAGTAATTTTTTTTATTTAGTTTATCTCATATATTGTTTGTCTATAACCTTAAGCATGGTACTCTAATCAATTGGTCACTACCGGACTTTTTTGTAATACCATTGATTATTTATATTATTCCGTTTATTTTCTTAAAAGTAACTTTTACTAAATTGAAAGTACAATGATATTTGGTGCTATGTTTATTTTATTAGTTTTGTTAGTTATCTTGGACATCATCTTGCATTGTGCGTAATATATTAGTTTCATTTCATTTTATTGCATTAAAACAATTCTGTAAATGATGGATCGGGTTGCACCTGCTAAAACTCAAGCAAAACTATCTAAAGGTTACTAAGCCACACATTAAATGAATTCCCTATACCAAATTGTGTAAGGTTTAATTGTGACCTTTCATTGGGGAGAATCCCCACTCATTGCATAGGGTCATTTAGTCTTGTGAACCCCTTGGAAATAAGTGTTATAAAAGTAGAATCAAAGACCCTTAACATTTTACTTGTGGTTCTTACCTATTCAATTACCTTGAGCAAGTCTTCTTCCAACAAATCATAGAACCTAATGAAGAACTCTATTGGCCAACCATATGGCATTGGGATCTTATCCCTTTTGAAAGATGCTGAGACAATTTTTAACTCTTTCAAAACTTCTTCCATCAACATTTTATTGGCTTCCTCTATCACAAACTTTGGAAAGTAAGTGGATAACTTTAAAATTTCTGTTATATTAGTCCATAGTTTTCTATGGATAGATTGGAAGTAGGAAACCTTGAACCTTGCTAGCTCATGGAATTTTCTGTTTTTCCCTCCATATGACCTCCCATTTTAACATATTGTATTAATTCTCTTTATATGCTTGACATAGTAATGGAAAAAATAGTATTTTCATCTCCCTTTTCCAACCAAATTTCCCTACTCTTCGTTCTCCACTTTGTTTTTTTCCAATCCAAGATTTTTTTTTTATTTTCTTTCACTTTTTAAGCTTCATAACCTCATTTTACCCCTTCATTAGACATACCATCTTCATTCTTCTCATAKAGTTTGTTATCATRCCCTCCACTTATTTTAGGTCTTTGTCCATATTTTAAATTTAGTTGATGCTTTGGTTGAGATTTCCTTTTTCACTTTCTTTAGTGTTGCTRCAAATTGGTAACTTAYCRAGTCTTTAGAATTTACATCAAAACACACCCATTCACCATTTCCCAAAATCAAGCACTCCTTATCTTTTATCCACACCAGATCAAATTTGAAAGCCTTGATTGGCTTCAAGCCCTATTTTTCTATCTRGAATATMATAAGATGATTTGAGCCCCCTCCACATTCCACCCAAGATCTTACATTATCAACATCACTCATTAGATTCTTAATTACTGGAAATTTGTTAAGTCTCTTTGAGAATCCTTCGTTACCTGATCTATTATTTCTTCATGTAGGAATAATTTTAATGCGTTCTACGTCAACAAACCCTGCCTCTTCTATATTATACCTAAATAACTTTGCTAGTGTATCCTAGTTTGCTGAATCTCCCCATATTTCATAGCTATTAAGTGTAAAGTTTAAGTATTTTCTTCTTATTACATTCTTAGTAATGCATTCCAAAGAGAAAATCCTCCCAAGAAGGTTTTCTATCATCATAAGAACCATAACAATTGATCACTACAATCTTCAAACCTATATCCCGATATAGAGATTCTATCCATTAACTTGATGCGAGGAAATAATTGTTTAGAAATGGAATACACTTCTTCCATCCAATGAGAATTCCCCTTGAACTACCAACTACATCTATGGCTAAGAATTCCCATTCCTTCATTATTTTCCCCAATAAACTAACATCTTTTGACTCTAATCCATTGTGTTAGGCCGCTGGGGAAACTTCGATTGGATGGCAGAGACATGCAACGTTCTCAATGAAATATGGCACCACAACTATTCAACTTGGCGGCAAAGCCACACTAGTTTACTTGGCTTAGACTACACTTTAATTCTTCGTTTCGTTTATTACTTAATAGTTATGTGTGTTTCTTATACTTAGACAATTCAACAAGTAAAGAACATCCATACACAATAACAATGAAATGCAAGTGGGTGGCCAAACCATCCTAAAACCCAAATATTTATTGATAAGAACAACAGTGTGCCGAACCTAGCTCGTGTCACACACAAAGAAAGTTTACAAGGGAGCTTCTACGAAACTTACACAAAGAGCCTATGTGAAAACACAAAAGACTCTTCTTCGATGAGTCACCCAACTCCATTTCTTTGGTGCCTTAATAAAAAGTTTGAATGAAACTCTCTCCTTCATGCTTCATCTCTGAAATGCTTGTTGTCTTTGCCTCAAAATGGTGCAACCTGTAATCCCCACACTTAGACAATTTTAGATCACTTGTTTCTATCCAACTTGCTTCCTCTCAAATGGTCTTCTCCACTTGCATAAATAATCACCCATCCTAGGAGATGGTGCGTTCCCTTTCCTTGGAGCCAACACGTTTGTTTGGTAGCTTGTCCACTTTTCACTTGGGCCAACTTTTGCCTAAGGGGAACGCGTCCCTTGGGTGATTCGATTGACTCACTCAAGCGCACACCCACTTTAGCCACATTATTTCTGTTTAGGTTCCCAAGTTGTGCCTTGAATGATTGTTCAACCTCTTCACTGGATAATCATATTTCACATGTCTCCTTATCGTTCCCCTTGGCACGTCGGTCACCCAAGGTGACCGAGATCATCCATTCTCGATTTTCCTTATGTCTAGTTGGACCGACATCTTTCCTGTCGAAGCGCCCAACTGACGCCCTTCATTTTGGTGGGGTGCCCATTGAATTCAGTGGAGCGCCCACCTCCTACCCACGTCTTCATCAAGTTTTCACCTCAACTTCTATCGCAAGAAATATTCAGTGAAGTTGTTTCTTGGCATGACGCATGCCCAAGGAACCCCAACTTCACCATATAAGAAGACCTTCTCCTCCTTAATGAACTGAGCACTTTGTCTTGCCTGAATCATTTGTCTTAGTTTGCGGTGGAGGAGCACGCTCTTGGGATGGATGCCCCAAGCCTTACATCATCCCCCACTCCAAGTCGTTGTTGTCCCAACAACCCCAACATTACTTCGTTTGTTGCAATTACTAGCTACGTCTGTCATGACCTCAGATTCTGCTCTATGTTTTGCTGCTGCATTGTTACTTCAACTACTTTTGCTGTTAATGTGCATTGGATCCCCTTGTGCCTTATCTAATCAGGTATCTAGTCCGATCGTCACACCAAGTTTCCAAGAAATCACTTCAACACCAAAACCATCTATTTCTCTTCACAACTTCTCAACCATCGCATCCTCCTAAGTCACTGTGGTGCATGCATCCGTGGCACCAACAAGTTGGCTCATTGTCATCTCCATGACAACAAGCCTACATGATCTTGGTTTAGTAAGAGAGTGGAAGGAGGAGATCGAACGTTCCACCACCTCCATGCTTGTCTTGCATCACCAAAGCCTTCGAAGTGTCACCATACTTCTCTATCAAATACATCAATAACAAGATGTTGGAACCGATTCGACCTTCACCTTCCTCCACAAGGCACTCAAGTTTTGGATCGTAAGTCCATTCACCACCTCTAATTGTCTCTGTGATTGGTCCAACCTCCTTCTTGGAACATTTGTACCATGGAAATTGTTCTTCCCCATAACACACGTGTGCAAAAAATGACTCCACTTTCCATTCCTCAAGTTCTGGTGTCTTCGTTTCCTTTGTCTCCATCAACTCTTTTGACATACTTGCTTCATAAAAGTCAACAAAATTCTCTAAGCCATGAACGACATCATCCAAGATCTCTTCTATCTTGTTGATGCACCATTCTAAGTTTGCAAACACTTTCGGATAATCTAAGTTCTTTGTTTCGACCATCGCTTCACCTCGTTCACTGATGTCCAAGAAAGGTCGTTGGTTATCCACCAAATGCAAGGACAAAATTTTAACCCCCCTGCTCCCTTTTACCATAGGCACCAAACATGGAGTCGGTCTTGACATGATATCCAAACAATCGACATGCAGAATGGGGACTAAATTCTCCATCCACATGATCTCTTGACCCAAAACTACTTCATAATCTTCTAACAAAAAAACGGTGAAACTCGCCCATCCGGTCCATTCCCCAAGCTTCATAGGAACATTCTTGGTTGTGCCAACAATCTCCCATTCACCTAAGTTAAACACCTTGAAAGAATTTTGTGTCTGTTCAAACTTCAATCCAAGACTTCGTGCAATGTATTCTCTCATGAAGTTGTGAGTAGCTCCACTGTCCACCATAGCCAAAGTCATTTTCCTATTTATCTATGCCTAAACATAGCTCAATCTTGTCACGTCGGGGTCTTGTGAAACTATTGGTTCTTCCTTTGCAACAACACCCAAAACCTACAACACACCCACAGATTGACTGTCCACTTTCACTAAAGAATTCAATTTTTTCCTCAACGGACAGTTCTTGGCATAACTCCTTCGCACAAATCCAACAAGAAACCCACTTTTTCTCCTTCTATGAGTCGAGTTTCTTCGGACCATCTTTGTTACCTTTGGATTCCTTCGTCTTTCCCTTATCCTTCATTTTATCGCTTCGCTTCTCATGTTGGCCTTCATTGCTACTTTGACATGCTTTGACTTCACCCTTGAAGTCTAATAGCTTGTTTTCTACCATGATTGTTGTCGCAAGGGTCTACACAATTTGGCATCGCAACTCACTTTGCGCCCAAGTCTGCAAACTGTTCATGAAGTGGAAAATGCTATCTTCATCCGACATGTCTTTGATCTCCAACATTATGCCAGTGAACTCCTTGATATAGGTTTGTATCTTGCTAGGGTGTTTGAGATCCAACAACTAGTTTCTAGCGACCCAAGCTT
>JASDQU010244714.1:95131-113546 GCA_032191745.1 Picea mariana | reverse complement strand
ACCATTTAACTTTTGATGTCTATGACATCTACTTCACTTTAATATCACACTTATCTGGCTGTCACTTAGCCCAATCAACTTGTAAATTAGTTTACCAAACTAAAAGATTATGCATAACCATATAACTATCTATATGTGATTGACATGTTACTCACCGATCAACAATGTAAACTAGCTAGTTTATTTATCATGTGAATGGTACCTATTGATTTGTTACAACATATAGTCTAAACTAGTATGCACATACCATAATATTTCATTTAAATTTTGCACGTTGGAAGTAAATCACACAATATTCATGATTAATAACATACACAATAACTTATACATAACCTTCACAAATAGAGAGGTCCACATGTCCATATAATAAAGTCCCATTATTCTAACAGAGTTTCACAAATAATAAGAAAATAAATACAAGACATGTCATAATGTGGTTTAGTTTCCCAAGTCAAAATGGGGTGTTACATACACCCACCCTTTGGGAAACTTTATCCCAAAGTTATTGTAAAAACATGTATGGAATGATCTTGATGCATGGTCTTTGTATCCTTCTAGGTAGCAGGTCCTAGGCTATACTTGTCCCACTGGACCTTAACCAAGTCCACCAAGTGGTGTTTGAGTTGATGAACCCTACGGTCCAATATGCGTAATGGTTTGACCAAAATGGTTCATATCTAAAACATGCAATTCCTTCCAATTAATTTTATGATATTCGTCAACTACATAATGTCGTAATACTAATACATGAAAAACATCGCGAGTTTTATGTAAATGGATTGGCCAGTGCCGAAAAATACTCATGAGATGCGAAGCTTCATGGGGATAGCCGAATATTATCGAAGGTTTGTGGAAGGGTTCTCAAAGATTACAAAACCCATCACTACCTTACAACACAAGGGAATCAAATATGAATGGATCGATGAATGCAATGCCACATTCGTTGAGCTTAAGATATTACTACTAACCAGTGCACTGATTCTATGAGTACCTGATATGGGTAAAGACTTCACAGTTTGTATGGATGCCTCGAAACATGGGTTATGAACCATGTTAATGCAATATGGGGGAGTGATAGCGTATGCTTCTCGGAAGCTAAAGCATCACGATGAACTTTATGCCACACATGATTTAGAGTTGGTAGCCATGATGCTAGTGCTAAAGCTTTGGAGGCATTATCTTGTTAGACGAAGATTTGTGCAAAAAACTAATCATGAAAACCTAAAGAATCTCTTCACTCAAATGGATTTGAATTCAGGTAGAGGCAATGGAGTGAATTCATGAGTGAGTACAATTTTGGAATTTCATACATCAAGGGAAAGTGAATGTTCGGTAGATGCCCTTTGCAAAAGGCTGCAGATCTTCTCTTGGTGCCCTTAAAGGTCAATTTGAGGGAGCGAGTGTTAGAACAACTTCTTGGAGATAGTTGGTATTTGAAGGTTACTTTAGCACTTTAGAATGGGAGGCAATTAGAGCCTAAGTTCAAAGGGCATGTCCTTGAAGCGGATGGAATGTTGAGATTTGAAGGGAGGATGTACATCCACGAGGAAGAAGATATTTGAAACAATATGCTTGAGGAAGCCCATAGAGCTATTTATTGTGTGCATCTTGGTGTGAACAAAATGTATCCATACATGAATAAGCTTTTCTTTTGGGTAGGCACGAAGAGCAATGTAGTCCAATTTGTCGCTAAATGTTTTGAGTGTTGGTAAAAGTCGATCATCAACACCCGACAAGATTCTTACAACCACATGATTTTCCTATGTCCAAATGAGAAATCATTTCTATGAATTTTATTGTGGGATTGCCTCTCACATTGCAAAGTCACAATGCCATTTTAGTTATAGTTGATAAACTAAAGAAAAGTGCTCATTTCATTCTAGTCAAAGACACTAGTCTTCATGGCATTGAACTCGTAGTCTTCATCCCTATGTGCTTCGCTATATAAGGTAACAAAGATTTGTCGTTCCTTGAAAGGATCCGTAGTGTAGTCATGTAATTGTTCCTACTCCAAATCGATCTTCCTCACAACATGTACCAATCTCATTGTTCTTTATTTCTTCTTTTAAAGTAATAAAATGCACCACTAAATAACTCTTTGGAACTTTTTAGTGGATTTAAAGTAGGCTTGAAGCTTTTTAAGATTCATTTCTCTTGAATCGTGTCTTTTTAAGATTCATGGATAGTGTATGGACGCTATTCTCTTATTTAATGTTTTTTTAAATAATATTTTAATTTCAAACTTGCTTTCCTATTTTTTTTTTTTTAATTTATTTTATTATATTGTTTTTTTTTTAATTTATTTTATTATAATTTTTTCTTTGATTACTCAATTTTGTTTAATTTATTTTCCTTTCGAACAATTTAGGAAATAATATTTTAATTTCAAACTTGCTTTCCTATTGTTTTTTTTTAAATAATTTTTTTTTATTATAATTTTTCTTTTGATTACTCAATTTTGTTTAATTTATTTTTCTTTCAAACTTCTTTATGATTATTTTGTTTTTCTTTAACATAACATTTTAAGATAATATTTTTATTATTTTAGTGTATTTTTTTTCTCAATTTTTTTTCCCAAAGAAAATTTGCTCGAAATTATATTAAGCTTATAATTTCATTTACATCTTCAAAACCATGTCAAATGGTCTTCCACAGTTCAGTAAAATTCAAACTAGTCATACTATTTGAAAGACTTTTACTGTCCCCATCCAAATCAAAATTCGCTATGACTCAGTAGTCTCAACTGAGCTAGTCTAGTCTGATGATGATTACTAATTCCATCACAAAACATAAATGGAACTTACAAAAATGTTAGTGCTACCTTCAAAATAAGTAAAATAATAGTTTCGTTCTTCTCAATTTATAAAACCATAATTTCCCAGAATATCCAAAAATTAACTAAGACCCACCCAATTGAAATACGAGTATTAAAAGAGATTTATATGAGTCAGTGGTTCCACCTTCCCATTGACCAAATGATAATAAGTCAATCTGCCTGTAGTCTCGAGCAGTGCTTGTTTTGAGAGGTGATATGCTTCCTTGTTGTGCTCCCTGTAGATGTGTATATAGCTGATTTCTCGGAACTGAGAAGATAATGCATTGGTTCTACGCTTCCATCCTTCTAAATTGCTGGCATTTAATATACAATTATTGTTGAGCCAATCAATTATAACTTTCGAGTCTCCAAGGATTTTTAACTTTGAAATATTCCATAGTGTTGACAAAGTTAAAGTCACCCATGCCCTCGATAACTCAGCTTTTGAATTTGTGCCACTGCCTCCATTTATATGCCATCTACAAGTTTTCTGTGCAGAAAATTTGAAAACTCCCCAAGCCCCACAATTCAAACCCTTCAAGATAGATGCTCAATCGAAGAATGCAATTGTATGATCAGTATCTTGGATCACCGGGCTCCATTTAATAGCATTTTTAACTTTTGGACTGTTACTTGGGCTAAAAATCCTAAGAGTTTTAATAACGACAACCCAACAGGAAGGGGATTTATCCTCGAATAGAACTTGGTTTCTTTCAGCCCAAATAAAACAACAAAGATGGATAGCCAAAATAACTGGACAGTCTTTGTCTTTAACCTAGGAATCAAAGCAATGACTAAGTGACTATCCATTCCAACTAAAATTTTGATTAAGACGGATTGATAGATTTTCCCAAACTGGCTGAGTAAATCGACAGTGTACAAGCAAATGATCAACGTCTTCATTCTCGGCCTTGCATAAGGGGCAACGACCGTGACCTTGCCACCCTTTACCCTACAATACTTGCCATGTTAGTATTTTGTTTTCGACAACCATCCAAATAAATAGTTTTTTCTTCAATTGAATTTCCCACTTCCATATTTTGTTTTTCCACCCCTTCAACTAAGGCCACTCAAAGGTAGAAATAAGCACTGCATAGATATTTTTAACTGTCAATCTACCCGAAGAATCCCCTCTTATCCAGATCAGTGTGTCCTCCTTCTCATTGAGAGAAACCCCTGCCTCATTTAAGTTTACACAGTAATGATCCCATTCTGATTCTAGATTACCCGAGAACCCCAAATCCCTTCCGCTAATCCATTTTTCAGATAAGGTAATCGGATCTTGATTGACCGATGCTAGATCCAGTGAATATATACCTTTCTGGGTGAGAACAATTCTCAACTGTTCGGATAGGATGGACTTTTGTCCTAAACCAAGGATCTGATCTCGACCTGGATAGATGTTAATTCCCTTCCCTGGAGAACAACTCAACCAATGAAGAATAACATGTACTGTATTAACCATGTTGTTCCACATCCTCGATGTCGCACTCACTTTATGACTAGTCATCCTCATCCAGTCAATAACTGTAAAATTCTTCATGTGCTTATCTCTTAAGAGTTTATGCCAGATTCCCTGTTGAGTCAAGACTCTCCACAATGAGTTTGCGTTGAGTGTCGTATTGAAAAAAGCCAGATTTCTAAGCCCCCAACCCCCCAATTTCTTAGGTCTTGAAAGTAGTTCCCATCTAAATAAACGGATTTTTTGTGTATCTTTGCTTCCATTCCACAAGAACTTGAACATCAATTTCCTGATTTGATTTAATACGGATCGAGGAATGGCTTCCAATGACATCCAATACACTAGCTGGCCTTCTAAAACGGTTTTCACCAAAGTATATCTACCCCCCAATGAAAGCCATCTATTGCACCAGACCTCTATTCTCTTCATAATTTTGGTTAGTAGCTAGTCCCAATCTTCAGCTCTGTAGGATCCAATCTTTAACCAATAGCCCAAATACTTAAACCCCGTAGACAACTCCATAAAGGAAAAGGGAAGAAGTTTTTTGAAGTGAGTAAGATCGTTACTCGAAATTCCTGCATGATGAACTGTATATTTGGACTAATTAACCATTAGTCCAGATACTTTGCAGAATAAACATATGATTTTGTCTATTTCCCACCATTCCTTTAATCCACCCTCGACATGATAATAATATCATAAATAAATAAAACATGAAGAATCTTATAAAGACTGGAAACTTTAATACCTGCGATTTTACCTTCTCCGTGAGCAGATTTCAATAGAAGACTGAGCCCTTCCATGACAAGGATAAATAGTAGGGGTGACAATGGGCAACGTTGTGGCAGTCCCCTACCATTTTTAAAGAAATCCGTCGCTTCTCCATTAATTAATACTGCGAAGGTAGATGACGATACACAAGCCATGATCCAGTTGGTCAATTGAATCCCGGACCCCGTTGATATCAGTATGAGTCTTAGAATGTCCCAATCTACACAATCATAGGACTTTCTTAAATCCATATTTAATACCAATGCACTTAATTTTTTTTTTGTTTATACTGTGTAAACTTTCATGGACTGTTCTGACAGCTTCTTGGATTCTCCTATCATGGAGGAAGCCAAACTGTTCTACAGAGAGAGCGTTGCAAAGGTATGGTTTAATTTGATTGGAAATAATATTTGAAATTAATTTATAACATAAATTACATAAGGATATCGGTCAGAAATCATCAAAAGTTTTGGGCTTGTGTGCCTTTGGAATTAATGTCAAAAAAATTGAATTTAGGCTGCCCCCTACCGACCCTAACCTTCTCGTTTCTTCCACCATATTGAGAAGATCCTGGCCCACAACATCAAAGAAATGAGTAAAAAATTCAGAGGTCCATCCATCCGGGCCAGGGCTCTTTGCTTTTTTGAATTTGATGAGAACTGATTTTAATTCTTCCATAGTAACTAGTTGTGAAAGTCTAATAACGTCCTCCTCCTTGAATATTTTTGGGAAAATACCTGCAATCTTGACTTGTTCATCCGTGTTCAATGTCTCTTGTGCCTTGTAGAAATATTTAAAATGCTCAAAGGCTGCGTTTTTTATAGCTACCGGATCTGTAAATTTTGACCCACCAGTGTCCGTAATCTCCCAAATGTGTTTTCTGGTTTGATTGAAATTAACAAAGTTATGAAAGAATTTTGTGTTGTTGTCTCCACTCGACAACCAAATGGATTTGTTGTGAAGCCTCCAATATTCTTCTGTGCATCTTAGGATCACGTTCCTTTCCAATTCTTTTTTACGCAGACTCCTTCCTTCTTCTAGATTTGTAGTATCTACAGTCAAGTTGGTGATCGATAACTTGATACCAACCTCAAGTTCTTTAAGCTTTTCAATGTTCCTTTCCTGTTTCATTCTAAACCAATGTTTTGTGTTTTCCTTTAAAACCTTTAACTTCCATACGAGCCTTTTTCGGGAACCAAATTTGGCCAGGAATATTGGATCACTCCAAGTTGCACGAACCAATGTTCCAAATTCTGTATCCGTTAGACAATGAGCATTAAATTTGAAAGGATTGGCTTCCAATTGAAGGAGAATAGGTGCATGGTCTGAAATGAAAGGATATTCTACCCATGAACGATACAACCCAACAGTTAATAACAAGTCTTCTGATACGATGCATCGGTCTAACCTTCTAGCCACCGCTTCCACCCTCGTCCAACTGTTTCTCCATGTCGGAACCAACTTTGTCGGCTTCACATCTATCAACTTCCTTTCCCCAAAACGATCTTTGTAAAAATCATCAAAAGTAGTTTGCCTGGAGGATCCCTCCCATTATTCCTCCGGAGAGTTGATGAAATTTAGGTCACCAACTATAATAAGATTCTTGATATCCAGTAAACCACTACCGGCAATCAGCTTCCAAAATTTTATACGTTCCATACATGGACCATAAACATTCAATAATGCTAACTCCCGGTTGTCCTTAATGCTTGTACCTGTTAACAATATGCCACCAATCATGAGAAAAGGAACTAGATCATAAATATTTGGATCCCAAGAGACCAGTAAGCCCCTCGAGGTTCCCAAGGCATTAACTACACATGTAACCCATGAGGGTCTAAGGGCATGCATGAAATCTTTGGAGTTTTGTGCCGATACCAATGTTTCCTGAAAAAAATGATTTATGGGTGGGTCTGTTCCAACAGTCTTCTAACCGAGGCCTTTTTAAGGGTGCCTCCCGTCCCTCTGATATTCAAGGACAAAAGTAACATTATTTTGCCTGTGCCTGGGCTTTCACTGCTCTAAGAGGCCCTCCATCTATGGGAGAAGAGGAGAAATCAGTATTACTCTGTGGTTGTGATGCCAATTTTTTCTCGGTACTTCTAGTTTTTAAGGGTGATAATTCTATCCCCACCCCCCTCGACCATGCAAATTCTTTCCCCTCCCCCAAGTTTACCTAGGAAGAAGTTCCTTCTGAAACCTGTCCAGATCCTACCACCAATTTCCCTTTGAAGACTGGTAACTTTGTAACGTTTTTATTTCCCCTGACAAAAGGAATGAGAGAGTCAAGGACATTACTAAGAGTAGGTTCATCCATCTCCGGTTCACCATAACTCGGTAAAGGTTGTGAGCACAAACTATTTAATGGAGTGTCATCTAGTGGGGGGATGATGTGTTTGGGCAAAGTCTCAGTCAAACGACGGGGTTCCCTTAAGGGGGGCTTAATGGCTACCTCAACCCCAACAATATTCGGAGGGTAAGACCTTGTAGGACTCTCAACAACTAATACAGGGTTGTCTTTATTACCACCTCCCTCAGCGATAGACCCCGAGACCCCGGAGGTAGAGGACTGCAATCATACTGATTTTTCTAAAGCTTCCTTTTCCCAAAAGGAAAATGATGAAAAAAAACCAGGACAATGTCGTTTCAACTTACCAGTAAGCGTGTCTTGGTCCTCCTTTGGAAAAGAAGAATTTGGAATGAAGCCTATGCCTTCGCTATCCACATAATCAAATTCTATCATGTACTCTGGGGGGTCTCTTTGTAACAATGAGTCCTCAGACTCCTCCTCCAGCGGTGCTCCCGTGCATTCCCAACGTAGATGACCAGTACCACGACAACGACTACAACGAAAGGGTAACCCAAGGAAATCCAATTTTTGTCTCAAGTGTCAGCCACGTCATTCAATATCCATTACCTCCGACAGTTCACCATGTAAGTCCACTTCGGCTAATACCCTAGCCACCTTCCATGACGAGTTTGACAAGGCTACCAGATCCATTGCAAGAAACTTCCCCAAGGAGTTTCCAATGGCTTCCAGAGCCCCTAGATTCCACAAATGAATCGGGAGTCCAGGGATAAGTACCCAAAGATGACGGGACTGGAAATGTTCCGTCTCTGGGTCAAAGGCCACTCTCCAACGCTTAAGCATGATACTGCAACTCCCATTTAACCAAGTCGATTATAACAACCTGGTAGCATCCTCAGGAGATTTACAAACGAAGCCCAACCATCCTTTCGTCAAATGGAGGGTTTCAGGATTATAGCCCAGAAAATTTGTCCATTGGTGTTCCAGCCATTTCAGGAAGCTACCCTTGCAAAGGTAAGGATAGTCTAGTCTTCCCACCACCCCACACAGAGAGCTAACCTCACAGCCTCTTCCAAGTCCACATCAGCTCCAAGTACCATCTTTCGAACCTTTCTGTTTGGCTTCCAAGCTTTTTTCCTTCTGAGCTCAGTCGATAGTGGAACTGTTCGTGGGTATACTCCCTACTATTGAGTAAAAATATTCCCAAAACTCGGCCTGGAGGGAGTAAAGGCCATGTTTAGTGGCGGTAAATAGGCTTGTAAATCGCGTCTTGACTCTGCGTAAAAATTTCTCCTAAGCACTGCCATGAAGGATTAGCAAATGCCTTTTCAAACCTAGGCACAGAAGAGTTGTTAGGAACCTTTGTTTCGTAAATCTGACTAGTGGAGGAAGGATCATGTCTACGAGAGAAATTCAGAGCAGTTGTCAGTGAAGTAGTCCTTTCACCTACTCTGTTCGCCACATCAAAATTTATTGGAGATGAGTGTGTCTGCCCCCCACACATTGCATCAATCTTGGTGAAGAAGCCTTCATGCTGCCAGCCCAATTTGTCTTCGACGTTCATTAATTCATTGACATGAGTAATAACATTGTTTAAGTTATTTTGGGCCATGTGTCCTCCACTTAAGTCACCAAACCGGGAGCAGGGGTCGGTTTAGTTTCCTAGAAAGGCAATGAAACTCTAGCTCCACCGGTGCAAAACAAATGGCTAAAGAGTGCTCGTTAAATGAAAATATATAATATTTAATATCAAATCTCAGTCAAAGCCCATCACAAGGCGACTTAATGAATGCTCTTCCAGGAGAAACCCGCCAAAGACGGATGTCTAAATCTCATTCCGCTAAAACTGAAGAGTACCCATAGTCAGTTCTAGGGAATACTTCGACAAAGTAGTAGAGGAGTTAGTAATGAAAGACTTCAATGAAAAAACTATCCTATAAACTATGCGATAACACCAAGGATTCCAGCTAAAAGATGCTCTATGAACAAACTAAAAACCAAATAGCTGGAAAGGCTACCTAACCCCAGCCTTAAACCCACTTCAATGTCTTAGCAGGTTCCGCCATTGTTGTTCCAGCTTCGTCTCCTGGTTCCCGCCCATTCTCCATTATAGAACAAAACTTAAACCTAAGGAAAACATCATCCTCACCCACAGCGAAAACGTACTCGTCTCCGCGGCTTTTAGAGATTTTTTTTTTTCTGTTTGATTAATTTTCGTTTTTTTTCTTTCCATTGCTCAATTTTGTAGAATACTTATAGTTTTTCATTTAGTTTCTCAATTTTGATTACATGACAATTTATTTGTTTCACAATGACATCATTTGAATATTGAAATAGCTACAACCAACGTTTTCAATATTTATCCCTTTTAAAAATAATTATAAAATAATAGGAAAACTATTATTAATTTATTATTTAATTATTCATTAAAAATAAAAAAAATATATATAAAATTTATTTTTAGTTTTAAAAAAAATAATGTTATTTATTTATTTGTTTTAGTTATATTATTTTAATATCTTATTATATTTTTTGAAAAATAATCACAAAATGATATGAAATGATTATTATTCTTTTAAAAAATGCAAAATAATATATTAAATTTATTCTTATTTTGAAAAAAATATTCAAAATAATGTTGATTTTTATATTAGTTATAATATTTAATTATTTTTTTAAGAAAAATTCAGAAAAACATAAAAAGCTATTATTTTGGAAAAACCATAAATTTTATAATAGCAAAAGAACATTCATTATAATTTAAAAAAAAAGATTGATTTTGATGTCTAGAAGAGATAAATAAGCAAACTATGCTTTAAACAAAATAATCTTTTTTCTCTAAACAAGTTGTGTCAATAGTAATAAAAGCTTGTATAACTTAACAATCAACGATTAAAACCCTAACTTAGGGTTAGTCGTGGATTGCACTTATTGATTGTATTAGTGTTCTTTTGGTCTCTTATATCATTAGCTTGCAAAGTCGATGGAAGCATATCACATGGAGGCATGTTGATAATGTTGGTCATTGAGGCTAACAAATCGTGAACCTTGATAATGGAGGCTTCTAGCTCTAGGGATTTTGGTCAAAGAATAGAGATGGTGCCCTTGGATTACAACTCCCAATCCCAATGCATGTGTTTACTAGATTCTATAGTGCGTTTTCCATGAGCTAGGTTGACCTCCTTGGCCTTGGATTCAAATTACAACGTTCTTCTCATAGTCCATGGTGCCCTTGGTGAGATTGCCATGAATCACAACAATTTCTCTAACACACCATCCTAGGTCCCTACGAAGATTGTGCACCTCCCCCTTGAACGCATAACAACAATTGTAGTGCTCCATTGTGGTGCTAAAATTTTAGTACACAATACTCGACCTCCTTACTCTCCAAATCAATAACCAATGAAGATAATTTATCAACACAATAGTAGACTAGAAGAGAATCAAAATAAGGACAACTTCTTTCCTTTTAAAACCTCTCAATTAATGCATACAAGTGATGATATATCCATCAATTTGCACTTGACCTTACATGTCGAGGAGGATGGGGTTGTTCATACCAAAATGAGTGAATGACATTAACTTTGGATTGTAGAAATAAGGGGGGGTGAGAAAATGTTAAGCGACTGCCTCAACCCTTCTATGGTATTCCTATGATGTGACAAGTGAGGGGGAGGTTAAGACCCCCTTCCCAATATTAATGATTAACTTCACGAGGGGGAGGGCGAGAGCCCTCTTCCTAAGCATAAAACCACCAACCATCATAAAATGGGGCTTATAACAATACATTCATCCTTTGTTTGCTTGAGGAATAACCTTCCTTTTAGATGCAAAGCCCCAACATTTTCCATATTCTTTGCTAGGGAGCTAAATTATCTCCTCACCTAATAGAATGCGACTTCTCAACATCATTGAATCTAGGGGTTGTTTTGTGTGCTATTATTGCTACTCTCAGAGAGGACAAAACACTACCTTACATTGAAGCTTTGATGATAATCATGGAATCAATATTTCCTATTGGGAATAATGTTCTTGTGCTTATTAATTTGATGCCTTTATAAGTTTCCAGTGCTTTGAATTCATTATTCTTAGTATGCCTAATTCCCCAAGCATAAGCTATACCTTGATGTCCTCTGTAATAAATATGATCCACTGTCACCTCTTATGAACCATTAAAAAATATTATGAGCTATTTATTATTTAAAGATATTAAAATAATAATACAATTCATCGTGAAGTTTATAATGTTTTAGAGTTAGAACACAATAATATTTTTTTTCAAATTTATTTTAACATTGAGCGTAAATCCCCAGATTGTTGAGAAAACACTTATACTGAGAAGGGGGGGGGGGTGTGAATCAATATAAGACACTATTTTACTTATTTCAACATTCACCAACCATAATAAAACAATCACACATAAGATATATCAACTACAAAACACAGAGCACAAGATTTACATGGAAACCCTTTCAGGAGAAAACCACAAAAACTTCTCTTTATAATTCTTTGTAGGTACCAACCTACTGTTACAAATATTCATAGGAACCAACCTACTAGTGACACCAATTCTCACCAATGAGAACCAACTTAGCAAGAGACACCAATCTCTTCGTTTGAGCCACACCCACCCTCAACTACAATTCTCACTTTCATGCTTTCTTGAATGGTATTCAATCTTCGCTCATATATATATATATATATATATATATATATCCTCTTCAAATACTGCTCTTTACATAGAAGGATATTACATTTTCGCTCACACACATTTACATCTAATGCTTCTTCCTTTTATACCTCTTTGTGTCTCTTCATGAAGAGTGGTGACAATTCCAAGAGACACTTCGACCGTTAATTAAATAATTAATTTCCTTTTTCATTCTCCCAAAGAAGAGTCCATGGTTTTAGTAACCCATGGTATTTTCCTATGGTATTTGCATGGTAAATATTTCTTCGGTTATTTACCAAATTATTTGTACATAAAGATATTTACACAAAAGGTCAATGACAATATAACTATCATATACCTTCTTTGACATAAATGACAATATTTTCAACAATCTCCCCCTTTGTCATTGATGGTAATCCTACAACGAAACACATAAGCCACCAGGAATAGAAATAATTCTCCCCCTTGCTGCGAAACTCCCCCTGTCTGTAACTCTCCCCCTTTGACATCAATGCCAATGAGATGCTCCCCATGAACTTGTGCTTCTCCTTAAGCACTTAGTGACTAGATGAGATGGATATTACCCCCAATTGTTGTCTGAGACATTCAAATGTCTCTTTGGGAAGGGGTTTTGTGAAAATATTTGCAATTTGTTCTTTCGTGGCAATATATTCCAAGTTGAAATTCTGTTCTGCTACTTGTTCTCTTAAGAAGTGATACTTGATTGTAATATGTTTTGTTTTCGAATGCATAACATGATTCTTTGAAATATTTATTGCACTTGTGTTGTCACAAAGTATCGAGATTGAACACTTGGTGCCACTTGGTGCCAATCACATTATTATATTTTGGCCTTGGAACAAGTTCCCGTGTCTTATTCTTCTAGATTTGATTTAGGTCTTCTTCCATAGCATCAATCTAATGCTTATCTTCACTAGATTTTGTTAAGTTATTAGGCTCTATGTTAGATAGCAAGGAGAAGTTTGCATGTTTTGGTGCACTTGCTAGTCTTGTTCTAGTCTGAACTCATGTATCTTTATTTCCAAGAATCAGATTTTTCGAATAATTATTTTAGACAAATATAGATGGTGCCTTTGTATCTTGACGTTATGTTCCTTCATCTTCTTCTTCATCTTCTTCCTTGCAAATCATCTCTTCGAGATGTTCATTTGTTTGTGATTTATCCTTTTGAGGCCTTGCCTTATCCACTTTTACATTTGCATTGTCTACAAAATTTTTCATCTTTTATTTTAACATCTATAATCCTTTCTTCTAGATGAATATTGAAGAAAGATACCTTCATCAGCTCTAGAGTCAAATTTTCCCAAATCCTCTTCATCTCTCTTTATATAGCACTTTCTACCAAATACTTTGAAGTATTTGTCTGTTACTAATTTACCTGTCCATAATTCATAGGGCATTTTACTGTTGTTGACTCTAATTTTCCCTCTATTTAGATTGTATACCATTATGTTAAATGATTCTCTCCAAAATTTGTCTGATAGCTTAGCTTCATTCAACATTGTTCTAGTCATATCTTGTATGGTTTGATTCTTCCTCTCTACCACTCCATTCTATTGTGGAGTTCTTGCAACTAGAAAATGTCTCTCTATTCTATAAAGCTCACAAAACTCTTCAAATTCAATTGATATAAATTCACCTCCTCAATTTGATCTCAAGCACTTGATTCTTAAATCGGTTTCATTTTCAACCAAGGCTTTGAATGCTTTAAACTTCTCAAATGCTTCATATTTTTATTTTAAGAACACAAGCCATGTCATTATTGAGTAATCTTTAATGAGCAACATGAAGTAATTTTCACTTTGTAAACTTTGTGTTCTTTTTGGCCCACAAAGATCCATATGTACAAGTTTCAATGGATTTGATGTTGAGTATTCCTTTGAATTAAAGCTTTCACTTGTCTGCTTTCCATGGTGACATTGATTGCAAATAGTGTTTGAATGTTTTGTGATCTTTGGCATGTCTCTCACTGCTTTTTTAGTGCTGATTTTCACTAGATTATCAAAGTTCATAGGGCCCATTCTTCTATGCCATAACTAAATTTCATTCATTTTTCCCATATATCATTTGCTCCTTTGATTTCATTGAGAACATATACATTATTTGAAGTTCTATTTGCATTTTCCACTAATATTTTTGAGCTTGCCTTTCTTATCTCACAACCTTGAGAATGAAATGTGAGAGTGTGTCCTTTATCACACATTTGACTAACAACAAGAAGATTATGTTTCAAACCTTAAACATACAATAAATGTGAGAGTGTGTCCTTGATCACACATTTGAATAACACTGAGAATATTATGTTTCAAACCTTAAACATACAATACATTCTCTATTTTAGTATTTCCATTATCAAGACTAAGAGTACCTTTTCTATCTATTATTGTAGTAGTATTATCTCTAAATGTTACAATGCCTTCATCTACTTCCTTCAAAGTGAGAAACTTGGTCTGGTCCCCTGTCATGTGGCTTGAGCATCCACTGTCTATGTACAGTTGATTTCCTTTATTTTGGGCATGAAGTGCAATTTGTACAAGCATATATTTCTCCTTCTTTTGCTCTTCTTGCTCCTGCTTCTTTTTCCAAAAACTTGTGGATTTTTTATTATTTTTAAAGGGTATCCTATTTATTATTCTGTCTAGGCGTTTCTACAATGCCACTTCTACAAAAATGTAATATCTTCCCATAGTTGTTTCACTTATACATACAACATTTTAATCAAAGAAAGGAGAAAATGAATTATAATTTCTATTTGAAAACCCATAAGTACTTCTATTTTTTTTCTACACATAATCATTTATTGCATGTGATCTATAATCTATTGCTTTATGACCAAATCAATTGCAAGAAAAAAAAAACCAAAGAAAGATTTTTGGTATTGAGTTGTGTGAGGCCACCTTGGTGGAAAAAATCTTTTGAATTAGTCCTTGTTATCTTGTGAGGAAAGTCAGGTTTCTGTGGGACATCATTTTCTTTCTTCCTATTGCATTCATTTTTGATGGAGCTTTTGAGAACATCAACATAGATTTTAGGTTTTTCTTCATTCACCTTCTTTGGTGGCTTTGTAGCCTCAGAGTTTTAATTTTCTTTAGGATTTTTCTAATTCTTATCATAGCCAAGACCAGTCTTAATGAATGGTGACCTTTGAAAATTGAGATATCATATAATATTTCAACACTCTTTTCAAACTTCAAGAATTTGTTCAACTAAGTAGTTGTTTTCTTCAATTTGTTCCTTAAGGAAACAATTTTAAATTCTAGCTTCTCACAATTTTCTTTCTTTTCCTTCAACTATATTCTCACCACTTCTTCCATCCTTATTGCCTCTTCTAGTTGAACCTTTAGGCTCATGATAGTCTTTTTCGTTTCTTCAATTTTTTGTGACATTTTGGCTTTTGAATCACGATCCTCTTCATATTTATGTAGCTTCTCCTTTTGTTTCAAATTCTTTTTATTAAGCTTCTTGATTTTTTAAAAGGCACAAATAATTTCTTTTTCAATATCCACTTCCCCATCCGTTTCGACATTTTCTTCCTCTTCTGAATCCATCTTTTCTTTCCCTTTGTCTTCATTTTCCAAGGCATCAATTTTTTTTTCTATGGCCATGAAGATAATTTCTTCTCTTTTACTACCTGCGATATTTTCATCACTTTGTTCAGATGAGATACTTTCCTCTTTGGAGTAAAGACTTTACTTTTTATTATGGAAGTTCTTCTTCTTTTCATACTTACCCTTTTTGTAGTTTTTTTTGTGTTGATGAGGTTCACTCTCTTTCTTAATGTTACGATCTTCTTCATCGACATTTTAAAGTTTGTCCCAAATTTATTTTTTCGATTCACAATGAATCACCTTGACAGACTCTTATTTTGATAGACCACACAAGATGACATTCATGGCATTTGCATTATCTTCACTGGGCTTCTTCCCAACTTAATTTGTTGGTGGAGTTGTTGGGGCTGTATAACTAGTCACGAATGATTGTCAAATATAAAACCCAAGAGCCATTATATATGTTCGCATCCTATTTCTCTAGAATGCATAGTTTTTTCCATCGAACAATGGAGCTTTGTTTTTGGAGAAACCTTTTTGAACAACCTTGTGTGGTCCTGATATCTACCTTCCAATAGTTAGAGAGTTTATGAAGGAACCCACCCTGATACTGATTGTTGAGCACACACTTATACTGAAGTGGGGGGGTGAATCAGTATCATACAATCGTTTACTTATTTAAACATTCATCAACCGTAAGAAATAAATCACACATAAGATATATCAACTACAAAACACAAAACACAAGATTTACGTGGAAATCCTTTCAGGAGAAAACAAAAAAAACTTCTTTTTATAATTTTTCGTAGGTATCAACCTATTGTTACAAATATTCGTAGTCGCAAACCTACTGGAGATACCAATCCACAATGATACAAATCTTCGTAGTCACCGAACTATTGAATACAACGATCCCCATCGCTAAGCACCAACTTAGAAAGAGACACCAATCTCTTCGTTTGAGAAACACCAACCCTCAATTATAATTCTTTCTTTCTTGAATGGTATTCAATATTCGTTTTCTCTCCCTCTCTCTCTCTCACACAATATTAATAGTAATAATAATCCAATTTCAAGGTCATGGCCAAGCCACACACCAAATTGGTGTATGAGACCCCCTTGTTTGTGGGACAAAAGTCTATGTAGGTGTACATACCCTACCCCCTTTTGGATTTGAACCTATGAATTCCTAGGAGGAAACACATTTTCTTAACAATTAGGCCCACTATATGTATACCCTCTTCAAATACTATTCTTTATATAGAAGGATATTATATTTTCTCTCACACACGTTTACCTCTAATGCTTTGTCCTTTTATACCTCTTTGTGTCTCTTCATGAAGAGTGGTGATGATTCCAAGAGACACGTCGACTGCTAATTAAATAATTAATTTCTTTTTTTATTCTCCTCCCATGGTATTTTCCCATGGTATTTACATGGTAAATCTTTCTTTACTTTGGTAAATGTTTCTTTACTAAAATTTCTTTACCAAATTATTTGTACGTAAATATATTTACACAAAAGTTCAATGCCAATATAACTATCATATATCTTCTGTGACATCAATGACATTGTGTTCAACACACATTGGGTGCTAGTTGGCTATGGGATAACTGATACTATTGGCACGAACCACCTCAATAAAATGTAGGTACACCATGCCATTAAAGGAAGAAATATTGCTTGCACCTCTAATACTCCAGAGCATCATGCCCACACTCCTTCGCATGAGTATAAATGTTGGAATTGAAGGTGAATCATGGTAGTGGTTGGAAGAGATTATGATAGTAATGATGCAAATAGGAGGCTCCCTACAATTATATTCTCTACTCCCTACTTGGTTATGGACATTAACTTTTGTGCATTCCTCATTTTCCTCTACTCTCTTTGCATTGGTTCTTGTTACTCTATTTCTAGTTACTGGTTTTATTTTCATAGGGTTATGGAATATTTCACTGAAATCTTGATTTGGGCAAGGTTTAACTTCAAGGAACTTGAGGACCAAATGCATTCTATTTGGGTTTTAGGAAGGAATTGCCTTGTGGATAGAAGGATAGAGGGGTGCCCAAAGAAACAAAAGAATGAAGGGACTATCTTAGTATTTGAAAATGACAACATGGATACCATATTTTGTTGAGAATTATAGCTTGGACATGAACTTCTACACAGGTTTAGTGTGAACGTGTGAGAAATAGTTTGAGAAATTTTTGAAAAATAATTTTGAAAAGTAAATTCTATTTTGTAATTCACTTTAGTTAAAAAGTGAAAGTCTTGCTTTTAGTAGTTTAGTCTAAAAAGTGTATATCATGCTTGCATGAATTATATTATGAGTAATCTCAGAAATAGAATAGGGTTTTGTTTTTAGCTATAACTATAAAGATAGGTCAAGATAGAGAGACATAAACACATGAACAATTGAACAGGTTGAGAGAGAGAGAGAGAGAGAGAGAGAGAGAGAGAGAGAGAGAGAGAGAGAGGCATTTCCAAGTAGCATGTAGTTTGAGACAATATTCTGTGCTATTCTATACAATCGCACAAATAGTACCAAATGGATCTGTACAATCAAATGGAAAAGTTCTTACAATAGTAAAAACATGCTGTTCTGCAGGCTGTACAACATTTTTTTGTTGTTTTTGGTTTTTTCTAGCAGGTTGTACCTCTTAGTCAAGCATGTGTGCCTAAGGAAATGCGTGGGGAATGATAAAGAGTGCACATTGAACCACGTTTTTCAATTGCATGCCAAGATTAAATTCTACCAAGTGCATGCCGATCCGAGTTTTTTCAGTTGCGTCAAAAATCAAGAAGATGTCCATCGGA
>JASDQU010244714.1:52393-64782 GCA_032191745.1 Picea mariana | reverse complement strand
GAAGATGAGTTGGGCGAATTGTAAGGATGAGGCCACATAGCTACTTATTGAGTTAATATCCACTAATTTATGGTTTCATGTTGTTGCATGAAAGACTCCAAACGAGATCTGGACCACCTTGGAAGGATTCTTTGGAAAGCAGGATGAGATGCGAGGTCATATGCTTGAGGTAGAGTTGAATACCTTAGACCCTAAAAGTTTTGATAATATACAAGATTTTTTTACTAAATTTAAATCTTTGTTATTGAGCTTGGTTGAATGAGGTATTGATAAGTATACACAAGAGAAACAACTTATTCTAACAATCTTGGCCAAGCTAGGACCATAATACTCTGTATATGTCTCCAATTTCCATTTTGACAGATGTCTTTTTGGAACAAATTGGAAAATGCCTATGTTGGCTCATTTCATTGAGTCTCTTACACAAGAACAAACAAAACTCATACATATGGGCCTCATGAAATATCCCAAAGAACATGCACTCACCATGCATAATGGAAAAGGGTCATCCAAACAGAACGGGAAGGAGGGATATTCCAAACCCTTTAATGATTCTTAAGTTTCCAAAGACTCTTCAGATTCCAAGAAGAAGAAGAAGGAAAATCAGTGCACTTACTACAATAAATCGAATCATGAAGAATACACATGCATGAAGAAACAGATCGATCTTATGGAACAGACACTTCAACAGAACAACCTTGGAAAATTCATTCCAGAGGGAGTCAAGAAGTAGAAGGAAGATGATCCTGCTCCTAACAAAGGTAATCATCATGCTCTGGTTGCAATTAACTCCTCATATGATTCATGGATTATATATTCTGGTGCATCCCATCATATGATAGCGAAAGATGAAGTTTTCTCTTCCTTGAGTCCATGCTCAAGACCCCCTATTCTCATGGGGGATGATACTCCAGTAGTAGTAGTAGGATAAGGGAGAGTGGAAATCCACAATGGCAGTTTTGAGAATGTTTTACATGTTCCAAATCTTTCTATGAATATTCTCTCAGTTTATCAGATCATTCAGAAAGGTAAAATGGTTGAATTTACATCAGATTCTGTTTCAGTAATTGACATGCATGACAATTTCATCATTGCAATTGGTGAGGTGGATCACAAGTCAAGGTTGTATAAATTCACTAAGTTTTCTGACGATGACTCCTCTATTCTACTTACACGTAAGGAGAGTACTTTGCATGCACCTCTAGTGCAACATGCAAATAAGCAGGTAGTACATCCAGATAAGAATCCATTGCCGAAGCTTCAGCATATGCCCAAGAAGGAACATAACACACTTCAGGAAGAAGGAAACCTTGCAGGGAATCCATTGGATTCGAGGAGGACTCGATCTCAGCATGAGGAGCCTTCTCATGTATTTTCAACTCCAGAACCTGCGATGCCCATGCATTGCTATATGGTTCAATCTACCAATCCACATAACTACAATAGGGTTGTGGGAAATCCATTATGGCAATCAGCCATGCAGAAGGAGTATGACTCACTCCTACAAAACTAGACTTGGAATCTGGTTCCACTTCCACCAGAAAGGAATATTTTCAGGTGTAGATGGGCCCACATGATCAAGAGGTACATGGCTCGATAGGTTTCCAAATGACTTCATCAGATCCATAAAGATTTCTACATCTTCACGAAGACTTCAGTGAGTAGAAGTTTCAGAATTTGTGGGATCGTCTTGCAGTGAAGAACACAATTGCCTAGCAACTGTCATTTTCTTCTTTTGAGGGGGGGTTTTTGTTCCCATGTGGTTTTCCCTCTTTCCTCACTTTTATTCAGTGTTCATTAGTTGCATTATACATGAGTACCTAAAATGGACTAGTAGTCGGGACTCATTTTTTACTCCATAGTGATGTTCTGGGGGTTTGTTGGAGAAATTTCTATTTTCGACACACTAGTTCAGTGGGAGTTATCTGACTAGTTCTATTTTAGACTTTCTATTTTTACCATCACTATTATGCATGCATGCATTCCTAAGGAAAGCTAACTACTTGATTGCTTTTCTTAATTATGGAATGTTTTACCCTATATATGAGTGTATTCCACTCATTCATTGTATCATATTGATCATGATCTATGTATCAATCATCAACTCATTGGAGTAGTGTGAATATATTTTTTCATTCTTCCATATTGAATTTCTCTTCCTTTTCTTGATAAGCTTTGTTTGTGCATGCTTTAGCTAGATCTCCTGTGCAGGTTTCCATGAAACACTGATAGTCCACTGCATCATCTTTCTTCTCTGACAACTCTTCTATCTGTTGATCAAGCTTGATTTGATTGGCTATAATAGTTTATGTTTCCTTTTCTTCAGAACACAGGTCATTGAAGAAAATGGAAGATTCCAACTCAATTTCCACTAAATAGATAAGATGATTGCTAGGCTATGATTTGTTGCTGACCATGTATTTAATCAAAACTTCTCTTTAAAATCTTCTGTCTTGACCAAAGACATGAATAGTGGCATAAGACATGTCCATCTGGAGGGTTCCTTTTAATTTTTCCGCTCATGACCTGGACAACAACATGCCAAATTTTGGAGGGATATCAGCTACCACTACATCCATCAACATATTCTTTGCTAGGATTTGTGCCAAAGACACCACCAGATCTTTGATTAGACCAAGGCATTTCACTTTTCTTGAATTGAAGGAGAACAAATCTTTATAAGGTCTTGTGACATTGAGTCCCAACTAGTCCATGACCACTTTGGTCATCAGGTTGTGAGATGCCCAGAATCCAACATAGCATTGTGCAGATTCATGTCATGGATTTTTAGACTAACATAGAAAGGAGGCACTTCTTCACCATCACCATTTTCCTCCATGTATGGGCCAAATAAGATGGCTGGATGATCATCTTGTATATTCAGGGTATCAGAAGTTTGTTCTGTCTTCAACATTTTGATGATCTGCTTTCTATACTCGATGTTCTTGATCAATTCATTAAATGGTACCGAAAATTTTATCTTAGTCATATCACTTTCGAAATCAAAAGAGGATGAAGTTTTCTCTACCTCTTTGGTGACTGTTTCTTTCCTAGTCAATAATTTATTCTGAGGTTCTTCTTTCTGCTTCCCCTTTTCCATAGTATCCTTTGTAGCAGAATCTTTCGCAATGGAGTGCTTTGCAACTGAATCTTTTGCATTAGAATCTTTTTTGGGATGACTTGAAGAAGGTATGCTATTATGAGCTTATTTGGTGGGATTCCCCCTTGGAGGGTTTGGAGGTACTTTTTGATTTTGAAGGTTATATTTCCTTTGGAATTGCATGATGGTGTTTTGCAATCCAGTCTCATAATCTTCCCTTTCTACTGATACCCTTTCTTCTTTATCTTGCAAAAAGATCTCACTTGCTTTCATGAACTGGTCGTGTTCTTCTTTGGTAAAAAATACCTCTGTTTATTTATCATCAAAACAGTTCATGTTGTCTTCAAAATATCCATCATAATCTTCATTCACATAATTATTTTGGAAAGGAGGTCTGATTTGTTGTTCCCCCTAATTTCCTTGGTTTCCTTGATTTGCCTGGCTTCCCCGATTCACCTGATTTGCTTGATTTGCCTGATTCCCCTGATTTCTTGGCTCTCTTTGCCTAATCTGAGGAATAGATGGTCTTATCGGATTTTTGGGTGGGCCACCAGCCTGTTCTCTGGGGTTAGGCCTATTTCCTAGAGCCATTCTTTCCATCATCCGCTCCATATTTCTCATCATTGCTTGAAATCTTTCCTCTAATGTTTGTGATGTTGAAGGCTATGTTTTATCCTGAGCCCTGTTTGTGTCCCTGACAACATTAGTTTCATCTTCCATGAAGCTATTAGGTTCACTTCAACCTCTATGGCATTGATCATCATATAATCCACTGTGGTAGATATTCATTCTCTTAATAATAAGGAAAACTCATTTTCAAAAGAATCAACATATCTAAGTTGAACAACTTTAGGGGGGGGGTTTACCTTGACAGGGATTGTATCGTAGACCTTCATGAATTTGGCTAAAAACTCTTGCACTGTTTCGTCGGGTGATCTCTTCATGTTGTTGTACTGTGTCAATAACTAAAGGGGATTTTTCTTATCCCCCCATTTTGCAAGGAAGCTTGTCTCAAAAGCTTCAAAATCTGCTATAATGCCTGGTGGAAGGGCTCTAAACCACTTCTTTACTTCTCCTGCAAGACTTTGTGTAAACAACCTCATCTTCACATCTTCAAAATCCACCTCTTCCAAGTCTATGAAATCATTAAACTAGTCTAGATGCTTCTGAGTTGATAGGTTACCTTCAACATCATATAGTTTGATCCTTAGGTTGTAATCTTGAGGCAAATCATGTAATTGAGTAGGTAGTACGAGAGGAACAAATCTGCCTGCCATAGCTCCTGTGAGGGGTCGGAGTGGCTGTTGGTTCTGAGTGGGGATCACTAAAGGCCTGGAAGATGCGGCTAGAATCAAATCTTGGAATCTCTTTTCGTCAAAGATGGTCTCGCTTAAACAAGATTCAGACTTATTTTTGAATAGGATTTGCTAAAATTTTACATCAAACTCGAGGTATTCAATGCTAGTCACTTCGTCGTTGGGTAAAGACACATATCGGTCCAGACACAAAACTGGGGTTACTGTCTTTTCTTTTCTCTTATGTACAAGTTTTTCAGGGTCAAACACAGGGATTGTAGCTTCTAGGTCTGGGTTGCTCATGGTGTGGATTTTCTTAGGAGCCAGGATTTCTATCCCACACGGTGTGGTGCAACTGGTCTCTGAGTAACGAAGTCTCTAGGGTAAAAATAATCTCATCCAATAAGGTATTTGATCCACTGTCACCCTCAGGGATCAAACTAAATCTTTCAGTCATTTTTCTAGGGAAGATTTTTCAATTTCGTCCCCGACAACGGCGCCAGAATGTTACCAGTCTGTAAATTTTGTCTGGCTGATAGACAAACGATAGAGGTAACTATTTCAACCAGCTTTAGAGTTGAAGCACTAGCCTTCTCAACTCAGAGAGGGCTCTCTCGTGTCACTTGATATTTCTATGATAATCAATGGCTAGATTTGGTTTGTTTTGGGGGTTTTTAATAAAGTTGTTGGAAAGGAAGGGGAGGAACACTCAGGGCTATGGAGTCAAAATTCTGAAAGTGAATGGAAACAATGACTAGCCGGTAGAACTCTCCAGAGGATAAGGCTAAATGAGACAATGAATCTGATTTATATTTGAATTTAAGTAGAGTGTAGGAAGAAAGGGAAAACAAATAACCGCATTAGAGCATTACTGAAATGAATTCTGAATTTGTTAAGAAGAAATACACACAGTTTAAATTGCTAAGCCAAGAGCATCATAAGACAAATTCTAGGCCTTTAACTTTCCAATTTAAACAGATGAAAATGTAAATGGAATAAAGATCACAGGAAATACATATAATGAAGGAAGACAAAACTCATATCACCACCATTAGAATATTTTCATAGAGACTTCAAAAGCTTCTGCATATATATTCAATTCAACTTCAAAAAATTATAATTGAGTTCAAAACAACCAAAAGGTGCTCTTGCATTTCTACCAAAATTAATTCATTTAAATGCCCCAGTATTTATACAATTCGATTACAATGGCTGAAAATGAAATGTTTCATCTTCTACAACTAATTATAGTGATTTCAACTAACAGTCTTGATATATGAACCGATTTACAATGATTACTCAAAAGATGTTTCAAAACTAGGAACCGATTTCTCCGATTTCTCAACTTCCTTTACGACAGCTAGCTTGTTCTGATCTTCTGTCGAATTCACTGGTCCGGTGACACCTGGAGGTCACTTACTGGTCCCGGGAAAAATACATTTCGTCTTGCCCAACCACACAATTTCCTTCCATTGTGAGTTAGAAGGAATCTCGTAGTCCATCATTTCCTTAATCAAAATCTCTAGGTCAATGCACATGGCATAGGACATAATCGGCTGGCTAATCTTAACTATTTTAAATTGATTCAAAATTTCAAAGTCTATGGCCAAATACTCTACCAGACTTGGGTCTTTCAGACTTTCCTCCATAGCTTCAAATTTGGAATGGTCCATCCTACACTGAATGAGGAGAGAATTGCAGTATTCTTGATTGTATAATGAACCTTTTCCATCCCAAAATGGTGGGAGACCCTTGAAAAAAATTTGTTCAAACGTGTATTTAAACTCCTGTATACTGTACTCCATTTGCATAACCTTCTTTTGAACTGATTTGAGCAAGTTGTTCTTGGCGATGATTCTCCTAGCCTAGATGATCAATGTAGTTCTGTCCTTTACCCCAATATTTTGAAGATCAGTAGTGGGCATAGAATTTACCAAATCAATAACGGTCTGGGCCCATTTCGAGGGTTTCTTGGCTAATGTTCCATTAACAAAAGTACACCTACTTCGGGCTGTGGTAGCCACGCTGTCTTTGCCATTTATAAAATTCAGATAAACCCTGAACTTTAGCAGCCTCTACAGCGATAGCATCCCAGATCACATTTTTAGCTCTTTGTAAAAGTGTTTTAACTTTTAAGCTCGTTCTCAGCTTACTTACTCTCTCTTTCAAATCTTGATTTTCCCTTTGAAGTGGAGCCATCTTTTCATCTCTTGTTTTAGATTTTCCAAGGCTTCCTTAAGGATTTTGATTTCCCCTTTCTGTAAACTCACTTGGGACATGGCTTGAACCAATCCATCAGTGCTCGATCCATCTTTTGCATTAGCAGGTACAATGACAACCATATCTGATGTTGCTACTTGTCCTTGTAACCAATTCTCTTTCTCCTTTTCGATTTGCAACACTTTAGCTTTGTAATTTAGTGCTTCTTGTCTGAACGTCTCTTTCTCTTGCTCTAGAGCAGCTAGCTCTACTGTCTGTAGATGGTATGTGGAGTGCATCTTCAGTTTCTTCTTTTGGCTTTGGATCATCTTATCTTTCTCATCTAAAGAAGCCTTTACTCCTTGAGGGCCTTCAGATTCCAATATCTTGACCTGTGTTTGCCAGGCCTTACTGGATGCTTTCTCCTGCTTAAATTGTCCATCTAATTTGAGTGCATGTGTTGTCAATCTCGAAACCCTCAGACCTAAACTCAGGTAGTATGAATATAGCATATCACTGACATTCCTATGGAACTTTACTTTGTCTGGGGCACAAATATTTTCATAATGCATCTTGATTTCAGACACTTTATCATCGTCAACCACTGCTATGATAAATGTCTTTCTTTCCACATCCCTAACTGAGAGAAGGGAAGCCTTATGTTGAGATATCTTCTCTGCCTCTGGAAACATGTCTTTTATTTCACTATTGGCCATACTTCCCTTCACAACATACTGGTTCATTAAGTCTTCTTTGGACTGATAAACTGCTCCAGGTGTTTTGCTAAAGATATGTTTTCTGCTGCTAAACCCTTGAGCTGCTTTCACTCTGTGGCATGCTACCTGTACCAACCTCCTCATTCTTGGTTTTAATTTCCACCATCTCCATGCTTGTTTTCTCTTTAGGTTCTTCTTCTTCCAGGTCCACTACCTGAGAAGATGGTGTGATTTTCATTTTCTTGAGAATATTTTCCTGACTACTGGCACACGATGCCTTTGAAGTACTCCTCTTGTGATAAACACTCTCCTTTAGGGATTTAATAACCAAATTCAGAGAATTTTTCTGTGTCTGGACCTGCTGAGGGGAAGACTCTATTTGTTGTGTATGACCATGCTACAAAGTGATCTCCATATTTACGCAGACTTCCAAGTTTGCCAATCTATCAAATTATTCAACTTGCTCATGTTCATAGGGGATTTGTCTGTTGATTAGCCTCCTCTTAGATATGATCTAGTATAGGTCATATCTCCTCCCTTGTAACTGGGTAAACCCAAATTCACTGATTTTGGCTTGAATCTGAGGTAAACAAGACCTAGTATTTACCACAAAAGGCCCCACCATGAAAGGGAATTTTAAATTAGATTCCTTGTGCATCTTCAGGAAATGCTCTATCTCTGAAATAATCCTTTGTCTGATGAACTCTAAGGCAAATAATCTCGGAGTCAAAAATATTGGTAAAAGGTAAGGTCCTTCTTGATATCCATATACCCAAATCATAGTAGATTGTATGATCAACATCCACTCTCCCACCCCGCTCTTTGGATTTGGTTGTAAAAATATTTTCATTTCTTCTAGAACCCTTGGCAGGTCTATGTCGAAGATAAGACTGTGCACCCTAGACATGATTTTATTGATGAAAATAAGCATGGTGATCCTCTTACATTCAGTTGAGATGAATGCAGTTTAAGGGAATTCGGTCTTGTTCGATTCTAGGAACATTCTCAACAAGTGAGTGTAGTATCTGAAGTGTCTTAATGAATTGAAATTTACCAATTGTTGATGCATATTATCAGCGATGAACCTGTCGAAACTGATACAAACTGATTGACTATGCTCGAACATAAAGAAGGTCAACAGGAAACCCAACATGCCCTCTACTACAAACTTGTCGTTATCAAACCCTAAAATTTGACTAAGCAGGGAACAAGCCCACTAGACCTCAATAATCATAACATTTATATTGATAGGTAACGACAGACTTTCAGAATGGTGTTCAGGTTTGACAATGGTTTGCTGAAACAAGGTTTTTACTTCTAAGGGGCATTCTCTGTAGAGTTTGATCATTTTTTCTTCCTCGAAGGGATTTGACACTGTGGGGAAAGAATATGGTATACTGAGGGTGTGTCGAAGCGACGAACTATCTATTTCACATAAAAATTCTAACCCTATCTTGTTCAAAATGACCTTTTATTCCCGCGAATACTGTTCTTCACACTAGCTGACGAACTCTTGGAAAGGAAAAATGACTTCTACGGTGTAAGGGGTGATGGACGCTTGGGCCACTTCGAGGAAGGGTATACATTTTCCAATATTTTCTAGCAGATTGGATCTAGATACGATAATGGGTGAGATTGTTATTTCTGTGTCGAAAAAGTCAGAGTCCCTGTCAATTAGGGCTTCTTCTCTAGAGGCGATATCTTGCTTAGTTACAGATAAAATGATAGGGTTAGTGACCATGGAAAAAAATACCTGTTATGCAGCGAATAAAGCATGAACCTGATTCAATTTTGAGCTTGAGTTTCGAGTGGATGCTTTGCACCAATTTTCAAACATTTGAATGCTTTCGAATATCATAAAATAATGCCGGGGGCCCTCCTTTTATAGGTTCTTATCGATATCGGGGGTTGGAGAAACCGATTTTAGGTAGACCTCTTTTCACCCCGATGTACCTCTGAGGGTGCCATGCATCCATGAATGAAATTGTGGTAGTTTTCCCCAGCCCGCCTTCGATTAATTATCCTTCACATAGCTTCATTGCCCGATATGTGCCTTAGCCGTTGATCCGGGCTGCTTCAAGATCGACAGTCCGTTGGGTCCCATCAAATTTCAATATCGGGGGTTGGGGAAACCGATTTTAGGTAGACTATTTTTCACCCCGATGTACCTCTAAGGGCGCCACACATCCACGAATGAAACCACGGTAGTTTTCCCCAGCCTGCCTTCGATTAATTATCCTCCGCGCTATTTCGCCGCCCGATATGGGTCTCGACCGTTGATCTGGGCTGCTTCAAAATCGACGGTCCACCGGGTCCTACCTTTCGCGCCTCCGCTATATTTTTCCATACGTCGCCAGATGTAGCCCAGTCCCCCAAACTATCACGTTTCCACAACGATGTTGTTCTTCGCTAAATTTTCGAAACTTGGTTCCTCTCTGAAAATTGTTATCGTGATAACAACTACAACTTTGCACCAACATCAATTGTCACAACATGGAGATAATTGAGTTATATTTGTGGCTATATTATGTAGTCTCAACATTGTAGTAGCATCATATTTTTATATGCTATGAACAATTCCATGTGTGTTAGTGTCATGAAACACGATACTAAAAAGTATAACATCTTTGTCACATCATGCAACACTTGTAGTGTCATTATAACATTATAACATAGTCAAAGTTTCCAACCACAACTACAATGCAAAATTAATCAATACTATTATATTTATTATAAGTATAACAGTTATTGAATTATATTATTACCATTATGATAATTATAATAGTTATTAATATTATATTACTTTAATAATTAAAATAGTTATAAAAATTATAAATAATAATAATAATAATAATAATAATAATAATAATAATAATTATTATTATTATTATTTAGGGGTGGAAGGTGTGGGGGGAGTCATCATTGTATTTGATTGAAACCGAGAAGTAAAATATGCTTGGGGGCTCAAGACTACCATGAATAATGAAGTTGAGGTATCAGCCTTATACAAATGCCTCTTGCTCCTTAAATCCCAAAGGATTCATGTTGGAATAATAATAGGAGATTCTATAGTCACTCTACGAGAAATTATATACAAATCTATCCCTATGAGGAAAGACCCATCTCACATGGAGCCTGCCTAGTGACTAGTGAAAAAGGTCAACATTGAAAATTTTGAAAACTGTGCTCACATCTGATAAAATTTGACTTGATCAAATTAGACATGTACTTTTCTACTATGTGAGGGTTTTGAAACTTAAAAACTAAGCTGGGAATGGCCTCTTCAAAGGTTAAAATATTAGGAGCCTGAAATAAGTTAAACAAGACTATATTTCTCAACTATTATCCATGACTTGGAGCTACAAATGCAACTGATATCTCAAAACAAAAAGACACACTTTTTTCAATCCATCAAGTATTGTAGTGAACTTAAAAAGAGGAGATAATACAAATTTGATAGGGCCACATGATTCAAAAAATAGCAAAGCACACAATAATCCTCTTCTAGATTTAATAGTCATAAACCATAAAATCAAGTTCAAGGAGTGCACAACTACAAAAATGTCAAGCATGCACTTCTTGAAGGTGAAAATTTTCAAGTTGATCCTTAGTTTTGAGGATATCAAAATTGCTAATGTAGGCCAGGGAACACCATCGATCCGAGCTTCTACTATCCTTACTAACCCAAACTTGGTGAGTGAGTTCTAATCAATATGAAATCCAAAATACTAAATCCATATTTAACTGAGTCCAAGTGAACTAGCACTCATGAATAATACTATTCTAGTAAAAATATACTTGTAGGCTTCAAAATGTTTCACTTGTCAATTCAATCTTTATGTTGTTTGGTTGAAGGATAGGGCACATGCCTAGCTAGTAAGGTTTTGTTATCAAAATAATAACAACAATTTTCATCTCTGTAGGTGATGGAAACAATTAAAAAAATGTGATATTTTTGGCTTCCCCATTGGTGAACTTGACAACAATATGATGATGAATGTGAAAAATGACATAGAATCAATATTGCATCTTTATTTTTGATTTTATGAATATCAATTTCATTTCAAAAATCGAATTGTTTGAATCTAATACAAAATATAACATCATGTAACATTGTATTACTGTCATTCTGACATTTTTTAACACCATCAAAGAGTCACCTTTACCCCCACAACATGCTAAACAATTAATCAGTATTATTATATTTATTATAAGCCTCATGAACCTAATAGGTATGAATCTCATGTTTTTATAGTATCATCACAAATATGTGTAAGTGTTGTATGTGTTTATGTTGGTAGGCATATGGGAATTGGAGATGGAGTTGACATACTTGTGCATGGAGTTGTAAGCAATGGAAAAAGGGTACATGCAAGAGGGAGGAATTTTCTCTAGTGTATGGGTATAGAGATGGACTGCATGAATGGTTTTCATGGGTTATGACCACTACAACTTGAAACACCAGTTTTCTAATGGGGCCCTCAAGTGACTTGATTTATGAACGTTTCCATTTAGTCATATGGTGTCAAAATGAGTAAAACGAATTATTGTTGGAGAGGTATCAATGAGTACTTTTCCAACATCCAATTAAATACTTTATTTTTTATTCAATTGCATAGAAAATATATTATGCAAGCTACTTAGACCACACCCTTGAAACCAATTTGGAGTCTATGATAGCATTAAGTAATTCATCCAATATCAAAATGGGATAAATTGTAAGTCATTATAAATATTAGGTGCCCATCATTGACACTTTTTAAACCATGAACCTTTTCCACTAAACTATTGCCTTGAAACTAGTGTTGATCTTATCAAAGTTCATTCTCAACAACTGGGGCTTGAAACTAGGAATACGATTTACCATTGGAAATGTTCCAGATATCCTTATTCCATCAAAAGGACAAGTTTTCTATCTTTCATATTTATAATATAATCTAATCAGTGAAATCACAACTATGGAATTTGACCCCCTAGGAGACGGTCAACGCGTGCCCTTCATAGATTAGGCATACAAAGTTAGAATTGGGAAAATGAGGGATCAATGGAAAGATTGTTTTGTGAAAAATAGATTCTTCC
>JASDQU010244714.1:31721-44638 GCA_032191745.1 Picea mariana | reverse complement strand
GCATTCTTTAACACAATTTTAGTTAGTCTTATGCAATGCAATTGTATGAGTTGAATCTTCTTCCTTTTATTGTAGGAAAAATGTTTTAGAGAAACCAAAATCATCCCTTCAACCAATAATGATGAAATTTTATCATATGAAAATGTAGGTGACGATAATGACATTCCTATTAATAGGGTGCCTGAGCATAACCCAAACACATATAGTTATCTTGATAACTAATTTAGGATTCTTAGAGTAGACTTGTTGGAACTTGTAGAGACCAATTAGTTATAATATTAATCATCTCATATTCAGAATATTAAATATTTTTTATATGAGTAGTTCTTGAATTACAAAGATCTGTATCTATGCAAAACCATTTTCATTCAATTTAGATTTAATACCATCAATGTTCACATTAAAATATTTCAAAATAGTGGACCTACATGTGTGTTAAACAACTGATGAAACAATTGACTTAAATTATTCTAACATATGTTTTTTTATTTTGTTGGGACACTTTGATCCATTTGAAGTCATATACAACAATTCATGTAGAGAATCCTTCAACTCCACTATATGCCCACAATCGAATTTTCATTAACCAATGCCAAGTGTCACAACTAAATTAGGAAATATATTTATATGCAAAGATAATCATAGGGATCAAATTTTGGATTTCTCAAGGCTCCAATGAACAACATTCAATTATCACATAGATGACTTGACACAATCATGAAACATCATTTAAAAAAAAATCGGTAAAATAAATAGTTCTTCATCGAGACTTGAGAAAAAAAATGCTTTCTTATAATAATAATAAAAATAATAATTTGAAAGCATTTGATGTAAATATCACCACTATGAGAACTTGTTACTTTGATTTGAAATGACCACTTACCTGAAAGTAAGCATTCAAAAACCTTAATTTCAAAAAATTTAGATTCTTTCAAGACTTGAGAATGATAAAAAATGGGGTTAAGTTGATATTTTTATAGAAGTGCATGTATTATCCCTTACTGTAATATAATTGGTATGTTAAGTGTGAAACACTTTGCAAAACTGATGATTGAGTGAAAACACACACTACAATAAAGGACCCTATAGAGGAGGTTTTTGCGGAAGCCCTTATAAAAATAGGCCAAAAATCCGTTTGTAGCAGAGGTCACTAGTAGAGGTGTGCGGGCAGATGTTTTAGCAAATTTTTTTTAATGGTGCGTTTATAAGCCTATACCACATTGATGTGCCACGATAAATCAATGCACCAATGCTAATACACAATGGTGCACCGTTGAAGAGTTATTTAAAAAAATAGAAAAGAATGATGCACATCATATAAAAGAAGCTCGTGAGCACATGTGCACACTAAACAGGCGCATTGGTGTGCAAAAACAAAGTGCACAGTATTCATGTTTTTCCTTTTAAAAATTCATAATGGTGCACCATTGTCCATTGGGCACACCGATGTGCTCCAAACCAGTGCATCATTGCAGTTTTTTTTTTAAATAACTATGCGCTGTTTGCAGCGGTGCACCACTGGAAATCAACATGCCGGTGCTAAAAGACAATGGTGCACCGTTGTAGAGTTATTCAAAAAAAAAAAAAACAACGGTGCACATCATATAAAAGAAGATCGTGAGCATTGGTGTGCATGAAATAGAGGCACCAATGAACAAACAAGTGCACAATCTTTTCATTTTTTCTTTTAAAAATGCATAACAGTGCACTGTTGTCCCTTGGGTGCACCTGTGCGTTCCAAAATGGTGCACCAATGCGCTTAACACGAGTGCACTGGAACAGGGATAAATAATAACAAAAACCGGTGGTAAAAAATCATTTTTACCATTTCTAGTGCAAAGAAGTTCTCGAGCATCGCTGCCACCTTTTCCCAATTGAAGCGCACTGCCGTCGTTTCTTCCATTTATTTATTTGTTTTCATTTGGTGCTCGGTTCGTGGGATTCCAATTTTTCCATACAGTGGGCAATGTTTTTTTTTCACTACATTCTAACCATGCCTCCTCGACTAGAAAATGTCTGGGTAAATTCTTTATTTCTTTGTACATTGAATTTTTACGAGATTAAATTGTGAAATTGAGTAAAATTTGCATTTTTTTTCAAATTATTATTATTTTTTCTACATGGTGCATTCGAGCCATTCGGCTCGCACCACTCACGGTGCACCTTGTAAATTTTATAGGGTGCACCAAAAATGTATAGTTCTTTTTCATTGGTGCGTCGTAATACAAAACACACCATTGCATACTTATATACGACACACCGTAAAAAATACACGGTTTCCATTAAACGGTGTGTTGTTTATAGTGAATGCATCAGTGCATTCATAATAATATATTTACTATTGAAAATAGATAACTGTTCAAGTGGTGCGTCCTTTATAGTGAACACACCAGTGCATAAAAAATAAACTATGCACCATGGACATTATTTTGTTTTTCAATTGGTGCATAGATTATATGGAACAAATCGATGCGCAAACATGGGTACGAAGCACCATTTAAAATGAGTGTCTATTTTACGGGGTGTGTCATGATGAATGGAACACATTGGGCTTCATAGTATCTAGACACACTGCCTTAAAGAGACATTGTGCTTTCACAGTGCATTGTATACAATAGGGTGCACCAGTGCATTTATAATTAATATTCACCCCCTAAAATAAATTACATTTTGCACGCGGTGCGTAAGATATGTGTGCGCACCGTGGGCAGTGCGTTACTATTTTGCATGCACACTAAAGGTTATTCTTTTGTTTTTTTGAAAAAAAAATATGTTTTCATATTTTGAAATAAATTTCTCATTTACTGAAAAAAAGTTATATTTTTATGTATGATGTTGATGTAATTTATATGTTAATTATGCAGATATGTCAGCACATGGTTTGTTACTATTTTGCAGGCACACCAAAGGTTAATTTTTTGTTTTTTTGAAAAAAAATTATGTTTGCATATTTTGAAATAAATTTCTCATTTACTGAAAAAAAGTTGTGTTTATATGTATGATGCTGATGTAATTTATATGTTAATTATGTAGAGATGTCAACGCATGGAGGAGTAACAACAAAGAGTCGACCAATACAATATGGTTAAGGAGTGGGAGGCCAGAGAGAGGGAGAGGGATTTGTACCCTCGGCCTAGTATTGTAGCGACGTGGCTCCTCTTGAGGAACGTAGGCCTCCTCAAGTACTACGAGGAGGCTACATCCATGAAGGGGAAATCTACCTTTCTTGTGCAGCTGATCTGTTGATTGGATGCCCATCAACATACATTGAAAGTCTGTCCTCATCAATGGTACCATCCCATTGAGGAGGATATTTATTTTATCACTGGGCTATCTAGGAGGGGAATATTTCCCCAAGTTTCCTAATGTCTCAGTGGGTGTTGCAGCTGAGAGTCAACTTTAATAATCTCATAGGTATATTGAGCATGATATACCTTCTTCTCGTGATTTTCAGGTGGCTAGTGGACAATTATGGATCGCATGTTCAGTGTAGAGGACGTTAGGTGCCTTTCACTATTATTGTCAACCATTTTACACTTTACCAGTGATGGTTGGCACATTAGTTGCGTACTTTTATATTATGTTGATTATTTGATACAGAGGCCACGACTTATTAGGTGGTCTTCCATTTTCTTGATGCAGTTTTGTATAACACTAGATAGATGTCGTGCTATGATAGATCGGAGGGAGAACTTCCCATTTTCTTTAGAGTTATTTTTTTTGAGAGGTTTCCAGAGACAATACCTAGTTTTGTCCGTCGGCCTCCTAGGCTAATGAACGAGGTGCGAATGCACATGTGGGGAGAGATGATTCCCAAGAGGGGCATGCTTGATTTTCCAGCTAGGATTTCTAGGGAGGCACTTCAACTATTATCTAGTGAGGCATATCACTTGTTCATGATGGTTCCATGCCCTTATGAGGGGATGGATTGGTGAGGATGTCCTAACATCCTCTTCACAACGGATGAGCCACAAGATCAACAAGGTCAGATTTAAATTAATCTTTTACTTTTATTTTATTATCTTACTTAATTTGAATAAAGTTTAATCTAGCACGCTCTTTAACGTATTTTATTAAATTGTTTAATGGAATTATCGATTAATTATTAACTTGTGTTATATTTTGCATATGTTGGCACATTTGTTGGGGACATTTCTCCTCCCTCGCCATCTGATGCAGATGAGGAGATGGTTGAGGCTGTAGCAGGTCAGGGTCCTGAGTCGCATATACCACCTGACATGCGGTGTAGGCCCGATCTCAGATATAGGATGGAGGTGTGTGACATACTGATTGCAATTTTGGTTAGCGCGAGAGTCTGCCTTGTCCGTATGTGAGACATCAAGGATGACCCTAATATCTTGCAACTGTGGATGAACTTTCCATGCGATATGATGTCTCTCATGCTTCATATCGTTGGAGCTGCCAAGTTACTTTTAGGGATGAAATATGGTGTGTCCTCCAGTATCGATGATGATGAGGGTGGTGATGATGGTCATCAGGGTGGTGATGGTGCTTCTGCTTTAGTACCTCCTCCTCCTCCTCCTCCTCCTCCAGGTGGTGATGTCAATCAGGGTGGTGATCATGATGCTTCTACTTCAGTACCTCCCCCTCCTCCTCTGGGTGGTGATGTTGATAATGGTGGTGATGGCGCTTCTTCTTCATTACCTCCTCCTCCTCCTCGTCCTCTGGGTGGTGATGTTGATTAGGGTTGCGATCATGTCACTTTTGATTCAATACTTCCTCCTCCTCTTCCTTGAGGTGGTGATGTTGATTAGGGTTGTGATCATGGCAGTTTTGCTTCAATACCTCCTCCTCCTCCGAGTGGTGATGTTTATCAGGGCGGTGATGGCACTTCTACTTCAGCACCTCCTCCTCCTCCTTCACCTCGCTCGGATGAGCAGGGCACATCACCTATTCCTCCACAACATGCTTCTCATCAGAGACTACGACTAGATATGTAGTTATAACAATTATTTGTGTTGTTGACCAGATATATACATTATAACAATTATTTTACTTGTTCATATATATATATATATATATATAACATTTTTTTTGTTCATGTTGATGTACTTAATTTATATGTTGATGTTGATGTACTTGATTTATATGTTGATGTTGATGTACTTAATTTATATGTTTATGTTGATGTTGATGTTAGGTCACGTTATATAATTTTCTCCATAAACTAAAACAATCTTAATTAAGTACTTTATTTTTGAATATATCTAAAATAAAGTACTCATGTCTAAAACAAGTGAAATTAGCAACAAAACTTCTTATACCTTCCTTTTATAAATGTTTTGATGTATTAACTGTATATAGTTCAAATGATAGATTTAAATAGGTTAGGTTGCAAGAGTTATAATTAAGTTATTATGTTGTCATTTTTATATTTGAACACGATGAAAATGAAAATACCAAGTTTATCATGTTTTTGTAGTTAAGAGGTCTTGAAAAGTAAATAAGTTATAAAAATGGGTAAAGATATGTCTNAAATTATATTAATCTTCAACCTTACTTTGTATCACGATTTTACAAACTAGTTTACTTGAAAGTACGATGTGAGAATTGGTCCTCATTTCGAGAATATTTCTTTTGTTCATAAGTTCATAATGAATAATTAAAAATGGTTATGATAAGCTCAATTAGAATTTATAAAATCTTTGTGATATTTTAACTTCCTCTTAATTGTAATTTGGTCATATTTTTTTCATATTCCCATAATTAATACAAGTCTCAAAATATCTAATTCAACACTTTTTTACTATACTATAAAGATGCATGAATGCCAAACTTAGCCAAGAAAAGTAAATAAGTTATAAAAATGGGTAAATATATGTCTTATGTTATTAATTAAAGTTTGGGCAAGTTAAAAATACATTATATTAATCTTCAACCTTACTTTGTATCACAATTTTACAAACTAGTTTACTTGAAAGTACTATGTGTGAATTGGTCCTCATTTCTAGAATATTGCTTTTGTTCATAAGTTCATAATGAATAATTAAAACTAGTTATGATAAGCTTAATTAGCATTTATAAAATCTTTGTGATATTTTAACTTCCTCTTAATTGTAATTCGGTCATATTTTTTTATATTTCCATAATTAATACAAGTCTCAAAATCTCTAATTTTACATTTTTTACTATACTATAAGGATGCATACATGTCAAACTTAACCATAATTTTCTTAAGTATGTTAATTACATGTATTTAAGTTTTTTGTCATTTTTTGATATCCTATGTTACATGTTGTTAATTGTTGTTGTAATTGATATTAATAATTGAATTAGCTATTAGGAGATGTAAAATTTATATCCAATTAGCTAGAAGTGGTAAAATTTCTTACCCACAAATAAAAACAGGGGATAAAGATAGGGGATAAGGGATAATTTTTTTTTATGATCTACATGTTTAATTCAATTTTTAATTGCATATTTATTATTATTATATATTATATGTAATATATATATATTGTTTGTTTTTTATTTTTTTTGAGACCTATGGGACTAGCCCGTGGCTTGAGAAACTGCGACTCAGGGACATCTAAGCTGTTAAAATCACCCAGGGATCGCACCCAACATGAACTACACCAATCCTTAACATGGATGGATTTTTTTTCCCCGTAGGCTTCGAACATGTGACTTAACATCACAGAGTGCCTTAACAACACACTCTATAACATACTGTCCTACACCTCAGAGACAATATATTATATTTTATTATGTTATAATTAATATATAATATAATATAATATAATACGTCCATTGGATGTAGCTTGGGTGGTTGGGAGGAATGATTGCTACCCTCCCCACTCAGGTTCAATTCCGTGTAAGTGACATGTTATGCACTTAAATGGGATATTTTGAACTACCCGCCCTCCCTATGTTCTCTTGCGGATTCTAGGGAAGTTTACGTGGAAGTAGCGAGCGGAGGTTTAAAATAATATAATATTTATTTATTATATATTATATTATTATATTTATAATATAAAATTAATATATAACATAATATATTATGTTTATTATATTATAATTAATACATAACACAATATATTATGTATTTGATTTTTATGTAATATCTTAAGTATATATTATTATATGAGTTTAGAGAGGGACACATGCATTAGTTATTTAAGGACAGTAATGTTTTTTTGAAAAAACTCACTTTGGAGGTTCATTTTAGATTTGAATATTCCTCTAATTAGTATGTATGAACTAAAAATTAAAAACTAATTCAATATAATACGATATGGTAATGATATGAAATGATGGGTAGCAAGCATACATTTTAAAATTATGATATAAAATATTTGATATTTACAATACAGTAATATATTGTTTTTTAAAGTAAACGTTAAAATTAAAATACTAAAAGTTCAAATATTACAATGGAAAAATATTTATATCATTTACACATAAAATTTAATTATATCATCCATTGAAAAAATTAATAATATTTCATATTTCATATTAATACTAAAAACATTATAATTTTAAGAATCAAATTATTAAATCCACTATAGATTTGAAAACATAAAAGTAAGTAATTAAAGAATAAAACATGTATAATATATCACTCTCTGTTGTCATCGCCCTGATTATCTTCCTCTCTTGGCATGATAACACTATTGTTCTTAAAAATATCTTTTGATCTAGGGTCGTGTCTTAATACAAACCATCAATCCCTATCCAACACATTTGGGTAAAAAAACACTTGGTTGTAGTGTTTTGGGAAAACATAAGGCTCCTTAGCTTCATCCCACATCTTTTCATATTTTATACATATCATCCCACTATCACGATCTTCCTTTACATTATTCCAATCAAAGGTATCCCACCACTTGCGCCTAAAAATAACACATTGGAAAGAAGAGAAGTCCGCTCGAATGATCTCTTTTATATTTCCGACGTAACCTAACTTCCACCATATGGTGTTTTGATTGCAGTGGCTAGCACAACTCGATTGGTCGAACTTGACTTCCACTCCACAGTCTTGTGTCATGTGTCCATCATTGACATCCTCTGTGCGAAAATGATGTCCATATGCTCACATAGATGGGAACAAATGCACCTATAAAAAAGTTAACAAATCACAGTGTCAATATGTGTCTAATAACTCGACCATAAAAATCTAAAATAATATAGATATACTTACAATTCAAATGTGCATTACAAAGTTAAAAACTATGTACACAAAGAGATTATTACCGAGTTACTGCAACCAATTCCTATGTTTAGTGCATCCTCTTCTTCATGTAGGTTACGACCAGATGCACCATATTTCTCTCTGACTTGGTAAACAACCCAACTATTGGGGCATATCATTGGAATATTTTATTTCAAATGATTAGGATAAGGCATGCTTCTACCATTCAACTGTATGAATTCTTTCTTGTCACTTTCCCATTTCCTCCTCTTCTATTCGTACAATGTGACACACGACTGTGCTGCCTCCAAATTGTAAAGAATGAATTTATTGATGGCATCAATTTATGAATTCGCTGATGTATTCATGAAATCAAACCAACATATAGTACACATGAGGTCAAAAAAATATACGTTATTAAATTCAGTGTGAATAGTTACTGTGTAGAAATTTTACAAACGATAAGTCACTTACTCGTTATCAAGCGCATTTTCCATTCATTTGGAGAAGCTCCCCTTCTCTTTTTCTTCATCCCTTTCATCATCCCAAATCACTGCATCTGGTGTGTTGTTGATTTTCTTGATGTACTCACTAGCATAATAGAAAGACTCATATGATATGTACCCCTCTGCCATAGATCCCTCGGGTTTTTCCCTTTGATGAAAAAATCATTTCAATTTATTCATGTACCTCTCTATAAAAAACATCCAATGACAAGAGACAACCCCAACTAATTCAACCTCATCTACTAGGTGAATTAGAATATGAACATGAAAGTCCATGAAACTCGGTAGTAGTTCCTTCTCAAACATACAAACAATCTTAGCTATCTCTTGACGTCACTGTGGAATGCTAGCCATATGAATATCCTTTGATGTGATCCAACGTACATATGTAGATAATTTATATATGGAACACCTTAGGTCCTAGGGGAAGTCATGGTTCACACACCCATGCACAAGTAGAAGATAATGACATTGCAAAGTAAACACATACAAAATAAATTATGTTTATCCCATGGTATAAAAATAAAAATTACAAATAATAAAATCATATTTTTGACATTCGTTGTACCTTTATAAGGTTCAAATGGTCATGTGATTTCAACCCTGACAAATGGTCTTGATGCACAGTGAAGCAACTTCGTAGGGAAGACCTATATAAAGAAGGAACCATCACACCCAATATAACTTCCTTTGCCAAAGAAAGATCTTATTTCTTCAAAATCCATGGGACATCACCTTCTTTGAAAGACTAAGAGGGACCAACATCTACTCTACTTTCTTATCTTGGCCAAATTTTCTTTTAAGTTTTTGAAGACATAAGATCTCTCCTCATAGCCAATGCGTCACTTTATTTCGATGATATGTTCCTACATAAAGGAGATGAAACATTTTTAAATATATGCATGGGATCAAGTAAGTGGGCAATCTTAAGATGCTCCCAATATGGGAGCTCATAAAAGATAGACTTCCTTTTCATCCCAATGGGAAATTTCTCAACATAGGTTTCGAAGAATTCTAGATCATCGAACATAGGCTCCCCATTTGAATCGAACAATTCTGTAAGCTACTTTTCCTTCTCTCTCTCATATGCTCTAAGCCATTCTGTTGGTGTCATTATTGCATGCCTTTGGGTTCTTTCTGGTTTACCATTGAAAGCAAATGTTTCTCTTCTATAAGGGTGTTGTTCTAGGAGGAATAACCTCGAGCAGTCGTACACTAGCTTTCGTAGGTGGTTGGACCACCTAGCCTTCAGATAAGGTCCACAACATTTACATCCATGATAGCCTTTAATTACAAGACCTGCGAAATTATTGTATACATAGCACGTTAGCGTTTAATAATAGAATTCCAATCACAAAAAATTAAATATGAAAACAAATATTGTTACGTATATAAACAAATCAATAAACATTTTAATTACTAGAGAAAAATCCTAAGCCTGGATAATCATGTGTGGTGTAAGAACATATGCCATACAATGTAAAACTTTTCTCTGCTACAATGGGTCTTGATACATCGTATACATGTATCCCTTCCCACAATTTCTTCAATTCATCTACCAATGGTTGTAGATAGACATCCATATTCTTCACTTGTCTTCTACTAGGGACTATAAGAGCCAACATAAGATGTTCATTTTTCATGGATAACCATGGGGAAATTGTTATTGATCACTACTATAGACCAAACATAATAGTTGGTGTTTTGGAGGGAATATGGGTTCACGCCATCCATTGCTATGCTGAGGCGTAGACTTCGTACTTCATCCTTGAATTTTTCTGGCCATGTACCCTCTATGATTCATGGCTATTGAATCTGTTGGGATTCACATAACTCCCAAAACACTTCTGTGCGAGGCATTCCATCCATGCAACATAGATAATTCTTTGCAATGAAATATTCTTTGCATCCTTGGGATTATAGGCATGTGCCTAAATATCTTATGAGGACCATGCGATTTACCATTTTTATTTGATTTATGGTACCTGTCATGCCCACATTTTGGACATATCTCTTTGTCTACATATTCTCCTCTATATAGAATACAATCATTCAGACATGCATGATATGATATATACTCAACACTCAACATTTTCAACAACTACTTTTCCTCTTCACAACTATCGGGAAAAACATTATCACTAGGAAGAACCTTATCTTTCAATAACCTGTAGTTAGTGGGTAATAGAAATGTACAAGGTCATTTAACATTTATAAAAACAACCATTTCTAATGTTGATTGTGTGACAAGATTTCTCAAAATTAATATAAGGCACTTGCTGGTCAATTACCTCAATATTGCCGAGAAACATGGATTTGACATGCCAAACTTTGCTTTCATGTTGTACAATAACATTGTTGTCCCAAGCTGGGTAGACTTTGACCGGGCACTAGGTCCAAAGAGAAGGGTGGTGGAAGCATATTTTAGGCTTTCAAAAATGGTATCACTGCTATGAGCATCATCCCATAGCTCATCATTCTGGAATGCGTCTAACAAAATTGTCTCAATGGTAGTCGTATCCCATAAGTAATCATCCATACCAACCTATTTTTGATTGTCTCCATTTCCAACTTCTGAAGAATTACAAGAACTACTATTGGTTGTAGTCATTCCTAATTGGTGAATCTGGACGTAGTGGGAATTGAATAGGTGGCTAATTTAACCATTCTTGGTATGGTTCCTCTTTGAGTTGTGCTCTCATTTCAACCTTCTCTCGAGTTGAAATTGTTATGGGGTGCAACAGAATATGGTAGGTAGGTCACTCATCATCAGAATCCTAATTTAAAAAATATTGAACATTAGTACATTGATGATATTAGTAAGCACAATGCAATAATTTGTTTGTTCAAATTACATTATACCAAACAGTTATTACCATCGTCGACCCAGGATTTTAGCTGGAAGATGGAATGTCACAATTGGTAGGGTAAAGAGACTGTCCATTTTCATCTACCAACTGCTTGCAGTATGTTGCTCCTGATAAGACCTTCCGACATTTTCAAATCGATATGTGAATATTTTTTGCATCTGAACTCGATTCTAAATCAGGATCCTAGAAATTTGTATACATTTTTATTTAGATTGACATGGATAAAAAAAATTCAATTAGATAATTGAAACATAAATAAAATAAGTTAAACTTACTGGAGATGGACAGGGAGAACTCCACGATGGACTTTGAGAAATATGGAATGGGATGGAATTTGAAGAATTGGCCATTTGATCATATTATAAAATTTTCTCCCTATATTTCGACAAAGTTAGAAATAAATTTTTCTGTACATATCTCAATAAATTCGAGGACCATTCCATAATATGAGTTTGAATATAGTTTTGAAACCATTTTTTAAGAATAAGGTGACATAAAACGTAAAATGTATACTGAAGTATTGTAAGTCATGTGAATTCATCCGAAAAGATAATTTGAGATGAATATACTATTTTATGTGCAAATAAAAATTCAAATAACTTTAAAAGAATCTCAATGCTCTTATAAACCACAAACACACTGGTGGGCATATTAATAATAAACACCAATGCGTTGAAAAATTAACCACACCATGTTTTGAGATTTTGTTAATAAAAAATAATTATATGTTATTGGTGCGTCATATAATATGGACGCACTAGTGTGTAATGTAATATGGATGCACTAGTGCATCTTACATAAACGCACCATCATGCCAAAAAAGTTAAAAAAAAACACGATTTTTTTTAAACAATTAAAAAAAGAGCGGGAATCAAATTTCATAAAGTCCTTTAAATACTAAAAAACTATTCACTATTTCATTATTTTGCAAAAAATTGCAGGGAGAGACTTGCAAGAGAGACATACGGAAGAACATTATGGAGGAGAATAATACTTTGCAACCACAATATTATTCAAAATATGAGAATTTGAAGGGTATGGTGATTCACTCTAAACCCTTTTCATAAAGTTTTTTAAATATTAAGAAGGTATTCAACATTTTCATTATTTTTCCAAAATTTACAGGAGACAAATTTGGAAGAGAGAAATATCGGGGAGCACCATGGAGCAGAATAATACTTTTAAATAGTAGAAATATTCAGAAAATTAAGATTTGAAGGGTATGGTGATTCACTCAAAACCCTACATAGTAAAAATTTTAAATTTTACTCTTGATTTTGATAACATTTTTTTTACAAATTGTATTCCTATTTGGATTTTAATTAAAATTCAGAAAAAAAATAGAAAAAATCATACTTACCTTAAACCCTTGTTTTTTTTTTTCCTTAC
>JASDQU010244714.1:15104-28518 GCA_032191745.1 Picea mariana | reverse complement strand
ATATATATATATATATATATATATATATATATATATTGTTTGTTAGTTTTTCTGAGACCTGTGGGACTAGCCTGTGGCTTGAGAAACTGCGACTCAAGGACATCTAAGCTGTCAAAATCACCCAGGGATCGTACCCGACATGAGCTACACCAACCCTTAACATGGATGGATTTTTTGTCCACGTAGGCTTCGAACATGTGACTTAACATCGCAGAGTCCCTTAACAACACACTCTGTAACACACTGTCCTACACCTCAGAGACAATATATTATATTTTATTATGTTATAATTAATATATAATATAATATAATATAATACTTCCATTGGATGTATCTTGGGAGGTTGGGAGGAATTATTGCTACCCTCCCCACCCAGGTTCAATTCCGTGTAAGTAACATGTTATGCACTTAAATGGAATATTTTGAAATACCCGCCCTCCCTATGTTCTCTCGCGGATTCCAGGGAGGTTTATGTGGAAGTAGCGAGCAGAGGTTTAAAATAATATACTATATTTATTATATTATATTTATTTATTATTTATTATATTATTATATTTATAATATAAAATTAATATATAACATAATATATTATGTTTATTATATTATATTTAATACATAACATAATATATTATATTTATTATATTACATAATATATTATGTATTTGATTTTTATGTAATATCTTAAGTATATATTATTATATGAGTTTAGAGAGGGACACATGTATTAGTTATTTAAGGACAATAATGTTTTTTTGAAAAAACTCACTTTGAAGGTTCATTTTAGATCTGAATATTCCTCTAATTAATATGTATGAACTCAAAATTAATATTATATATTATATTATTATATTTATAATATAAAATTAATATATAACATAATATATTATGTTTATTATATTATATTTAATACATAACATAATATATTATATTTATTATATTACATAATATATTATGTATTTGATTTTTATGTAATATCTTAAGTATATATTATTATATGAGTTTAGAGAGGGACACATGTATTAGTTATTTAAGGACAATAATGTTTTTTTGAAAAAACTCACTTTGAAGGTTCATTTTAGATCTGAATATTCCTCTAATTAATATGTATGAACTCAAAATTAATATTATATATTATATTATTATATTTATAATATAAAATTAATATATAACATAATATATTATGTTTATTATATTATATTTAATACATAACATAATATATTATATTTATTATATTACATAATATATTATGTATTTGATTTTTATGTAATATCTTAAGTATATATTATTATATGAGTTTAGAGAGGGATACATGCATTAGTTATTTAAGGACAATAATGTTTTTTTGAAAAAACTCACTTTGGAGGTTCATTTTAGATCTGAATATTCCTCTAATTAATATGTATGAACTCAAAATTAAAAAACTAATTCAATATAATACGATATGGTAATGATATGAAATGATGGGTAGCAAGCATACATTTTAAAATTATGATATAAAATATTTGATATTTACAATACAATAATATATTGTTTTTTAAAGTAAACGTTAAAATTAAAATACTAAAAGTTCAAATATTACAATGGAAAAATATTTATATCATTTACACATAACATTTAATTATATCATCCATTGAAAAAAATAATAATATTTCATATTTCATATTAAATACTAAAAACATTATAAATTTAATAATCAAATTATGAAATCCACTATAGATTTGAAAACATAAAAGTTAGTAATTAAAGAATAAAACATGTATACTATATAACTCTCCATTGTCATTGCCCTGATTATCTTCCTCTCTTGGCATGGTAACACTATTGTTCTTAAAAATATGTTTTGATCTAGGGTCGTGTCTTAATACAAACCATCAATCCCTATCCAACACATCTGGGTAAAAAAACACTTGGTTGTAGTGTTTTGGGAAAATATAAGGATCCTTAGCTTCATCCCACATATTTTTAGATTTTATACATATCATCCCACTATCATGATCTTCCTTTACATTATTCCAATCAAAGGTGTCCCACCACTTGCGCCTAAAAATAACACATTGGAAAGAAGAGAAGTCCACTCGAATGATCTCTTGTATCTTTCCGACGTAACCTAACTTCCCCCGTATGGTGTTTTGATTGCAGTGGCTAGCACAACTAGATTGGTCGAACTTGACTTCCACTCCACAGTCATGTGTCATGTGTCCATCATCGGCATCCTCTGTGCGAAAATGATGTCCATATGCCCACATAGATGGGAACAAATGCACCTATGAAAAAGTTAACAAATCACAGTGTCAATATGTGTCTAATAACTCGACCATCAAAATCTAAAATAATATAGATATACTTACAATTCAAATGTGCATTACGAAGTTAAAAACTATGTACACAAAGAGATTATTACCGAGTCACTGCAACCAATTCCTATGTTTAGTGAATCCTCTTCTTCATTTAGGTTACGACTAGATGCACCATATTTCTCTCTGACTTGGTAAACAACCCAACTATTGGGGCATATCATTGAAATATTTTATTTCAAATGATTAGGATAAGGCATGCTTCTACCATTCAACTGTATGAATTCTTTCTTGTCACTTTCCCATTTCCTCCTCTTCTGTTTGTACAATGTGACACATGACTGTGTTGCCTCTGAATTGTAAAGAATGAATTTATTGATGGCATCAATTTATGAATTCGCTGATGTATTTATGAAATCAAACCAACATATAGTACACATGAGGTCAAAAAAATATACGTTATGAAATTCAGTGTGAATAGTTACTGTGTAGAAATTTTACAAACGATAAGTCACTTTCTCGTTATCAAGCACATTTTACATTCATTTGGAGAAGCTCCACTTCTCTTTTTCTTCATCCCTTTCGTCATCCAAAATCACTGCACCTGCTGTGTTGTTGATCTGCTTGATGTACTCACTAGCATAATAGAAAGAATCATATGATATGTACCCCTCTCCCATAGACCCCTCAGGTTTTTCCCTTTGACGAAAAAAACATTTCAATTTATTCATGTACCTCTCTATAAAAAACATCCAATGACAAGAGACCACCCCAACTAATTCAACCTCATCTACTAGGTGAATTAGAATATGAACATGAAAGTCCATGAAACTCGATAGTAGTTTCTTCTCAAACATACAAACAATCTTAGCTATCTCTTGACGCCACTGTGGAATGCTAGCCATATGAATCTCCTTTGATGTGATCCAACATACATATGTAGATAATTTAGATATGGAACACCTTAGGTCCTAGGGGAAGTCATGGTTCACACACCCACGCACAAGCAAAGGATAATGACATTGCAAAGTAAACACATACAAAATAAATTATGTTTATCCCATGGCATAAAAATAAAAATTACAAATAATAAAATCATATTTTTGACATACGTTGTACCTTTATAAGGTTCAAATGGTCATGTGATTTCAACCTCGACAAATGGTCTTGATGCACAGTGAAGCAACTTCATAGGGAATACCTATATAAAGAAGGAACCATCACACCCAATATAACTTCCTTTGCCAAAGAAAGATCTTATTTCTTCAAAATCCATGGGACATCACCTTCTTTGAAAGACTAAGAGGGACTAGCCTCTCCTCTACTTTCTTGTCTTGGCCAAATTTTCTTTTTAGTTTTTGAAGACATAAGATCTCTCCTCATAGCCAATGTGTCACTTTATTTCAATGATATGTGACTACATAAAGGAGATGAAACATTTTTAAATATATGCATGGGATCAAGTAAGTGGGCAATCTTAAGATGCTCCCAATATGAGAGCTCATAAAAGATAGATTTCCTTTTCATCCCAATGAGAAATTTCTCAACATAGGTGTCGAAGAATTCTAGATCATCGAACATAGGCTCCCCATTTGAATCGAACAATTATGTAATCTACTTCTCCTTCTCTCTCTCATATGCTCTAAGCCATTTTGTTGGTGTCATTATTGCATTCCTTTGGGTTCTTTCTAGTTTACCATTGAAAGAAAACGTTTCTCTTCTATAAGGGTGTTCTTTTGGGAGGAATAACCTCGAGTAGCCGTACACTGGCTTTCGTAGCTGGTTGGACCACCTAGCCTTCAAATAAAGTCCACAACATTTACTTCCNATACATAACACGTTAGAGTTTAATAATAGAATTCCAATCAAAACAAATTAAATATGAAAACAAATATTGTTACATATATAAACAAATCAATAAACATTTTATTTACTAGAGAAAAATCCTAAGCCTGGATAATCATGTGTGGTGTAAGAACATATGCCATACAATGTAAAACTCCTCTCTACTGCAATGGGTCTTGATACATTGTATACATGTATCCCTTCCCACAATTCCTTCAATTCATCTACCAATGCTTGTAGGTAGACAACCATATTCTTCACTTGTCTTCTACCAGGGACTATAAGAGCCAACATAAGATGTTCATTCTTCATGGATAACCATGGGAGAAATTGTTATTGATCACTACTATAGACCAAACATAATAGTTGGTATTTTGGAGGGAATATGGGTTCACGCCATCCATTGCTATGCTGAGTCGTAGACTTTGTACTTCATCCTCGAATTTTTCTGGCCATGTATCCTCTATATGATTCATGGCTATTGAATATGTTGTGATTCACATAACTCCTGAATCACTTCTGTGTGAGGCATTCCATCCCTGCAACATAGATAATTATTTGCAATGAAAGAGCCTTTGCATCCTTGGGATTATAGGCATGTGCCTCAATATCTTATGAGGACCATGCAATTTACCATTTTTATTTGATTTATGGTACCTGTCATGCCCACATTTTGGACATATCTCTTTGTCTGCATATTCTCCTCTATATAGAATACAATCATTCAGACATGCATGATATGATATATACTCAACACCCAACATTTTCAACAACTACTTTTCCTCTTCACAACTACAAGGAAAAACATTATCACTAGAAAGAAACTTATCTTTCAATAACCTGTAGTTAGTGGGCAATAGAAATGTACAAGGTCATTTAACATTTATAAAAACAACCATTTCTAATGTTGATTAAAAGATTTCTCAAAATTAATATAAGGCACTTGCTGGCCAATTACCTCAATATTGCCGAGAAACATGCGTTTGACATGCCAACTTTGCTTTCACGTTGTACAATAACATTGTTGTCCCAAGATGAGTAGACTTTGACTAGGCACTAGGTCCAAAGAGAGGGGTGGTGGAAGCATATTTTAGGCTTTCAAAAATGGTATCACTGATATGAGCATCATCCCATAGCTCATCATTATGGAATGCGTCTAACAACATTGTCTCAATGGCAGTCGTATCCCGTAAGTAATCATCCATACCAACCTATTTTTGATTGTCTCCATTTCCAACTTCTGAAGAATTACAATAGCTACTATTGTTGTAGTCATTCCTAATTGGTGAATCTAGATGTAGTGGGAATTGAATAGGTGGCTGATTCAACCATTCTTGGTACGCTTCCTCTCTGAGTTGTGCTCTCATTTCAACCTTCTCTCGAGTTGACATTGTTGTGGGGTGCAACAGAATATGGTAGGTAGGTCACTCATCATCAGAATCCTAATTTAAAAAATATTGAACATTAGCACATCGATGATATTAGTAAGCACAATGCAATAATTTGTTTGTTCAAATTACATTATACCAAACAATTATTACCATTGTCGACCTAGGATTTCAGCTGGAAGATGGAATGTCACAATTGGTAGGGTAAAGAGACTGTCCATTTTCATCTACCAACTGCTTGCAGTATGTTGCTCCTGATAAGACCTTCCGACATTTTCGAATCGATACCTGAATAGTTTTTGCAACTGAACTCGATTCTGAATTAGGATCCTAGAAATTTGGATACATTTTTATTCAGATTGACATGGATAAAAAAAATTCAATTAGATAATCGAAACATAAATAAAATAAGTTAAACTTACTGGAGATGGAAAGGGAGAACTCCACGATGGACTTTGAGAAATATGGAATGGGATGGAATTTGAAGAATTGGCCATTTGATCATATTATAAAATTTTCTCCCTATATTTCGGCAAAGTTAGAAATAATTTTTTCTGTACATATCTCAAATAAATTCGAGGACCATGCCATAATATGAGTTTGAATATAGTTTTGAAACCATTTTTTAAGAATAAGGTGACATAAAACGTAAAATGTATACTGAAGTATTGTAAGTCATGTGAATTCATCCTAAAATATAATTTGAGATGAATATACTATTTTATGTGCAAATAAAAATTCAAATAACTTTAAAAGAATCTCATTGCTCTTATAAACCACAAACGCACTAGTGTACATATTAATAATAAACACCAGTGTGTTGAAAAATTAACCACACCATGTTTCGAGATTTTGTTAATAAAAAATAATTATATGTTATTGGTGCGTCATATAATATGGATGCACTAGTGCGTAATGTAATATGGATGCATTGGTGTGTCTTACATAAGCACACCATTATGCCAAAAAAGTTAAAAAAAAAACACGATTTTTTTAAACAATTAAAAAAAGAGCGGGAATCAAATTTCATAAAGTCCTTTAAATACTAAAAAGCTATTCATTATTTCATTATTTTGCAAAAACTTGTAGGGAGAGACTTGCAAGATAGACATACATAGGAACATTGTGGAGGAGAATAATACTTTGCAACCACAATATTATTCAAAATATGAGAATTTGAAGGGTATGGTGATTCACTCTAAACCCTTTTCATAAAGTTTTTTAAATATTAAGAAGGTATTCAACATTTTCATTATTTTTCCAAAATTTACAGGAGACAAATTTGGAAGAGAGACATATCGGGGAGCACTATGGAGCAGAAGAATACTTTTAAATAGTAGAAATATTCAGAAAATTAAGATTTGAAGGGTATGGTGATTCACTCAAAACCCTACATAGTAAAAATTTTAAATTTTACTCTTGATTTTGATAACATTTGTTTTACAAATTGTATTCCTATTTGGATTTTAATTAAATTTCAGAAAAAAAAGAAAAATTCATACTTACCTTAAACCCTTGTTTTTTTTTCCTTACGTGAATAAAAAATTTCACCTTAGGGTTTAACTTCTTCTATCACTTCAAAATTAAGGCTTTTCATTTTAGACATTTTAGATCTAATGTGTTTGTTTATATATATAAGTGTTTGGCATGTGATGCAAAGGGACCAATTATTGCATCGGATCCCAATCATAGTCATCCCTTTGACTTTTTTTTTTTAATGGTTTCCGATTTGACGTTTTTTTTAAAAACGGTTTCCAATTTTTCAGTGCGCCATTTCGACAGAAACGTATCGGTGTGTTTATGTCTAAGGAGCACCGATAAAGTCAGAATTAGAAAATAAATTAAAAAAATATGGTGCATTAAAAAATATATCGCTGATGTTTTCTCATCTAAACAACACAGAAAATGTTGTCACATAATTTTTTAAAATTTTAAAATTTTTCTTCTCATCAGTGTGCAATTTTTCTATTGTTTTTTTTTATGAATGTTTAATTTTTTTGCTATGTTTTTTTAATTCACAATTAAAAAAAAAAAGAAATTAAACTATCCGGTGCATTTTTTTGTATTGAATGCATCGGTGCATTTTTTTGTATTGAATGCACAGGTACATTTTATGTAATAAACACACCAGTGCTTTGTATTTAAAAAGTGCACCAGTTACAATGATTTTTGTTTCGTTGAAAATTATGTGATTTAGTTATAAAATATATTTAATAATTTATGTATTGAATGGTACAGGTTGTATATTGATAAAAATAAGAGTGAGAGTAGTTCAAATAAGAAAATTTCTGGTCAACACAATGATGACACATCCAAAAAAACAAAAAAAGTTAGGTTCTCTGTAAATTCTATACAAATATAATATGGTTGAACTATATGTAAGTTTAATTAATATGTATTGGTTAGTGTGTGTCATGCAGGGCCACAAAATGAGGAAGCTCGATAAGATTATTTCTTATCTAAGTGCAAAAGAGCATAAAATCTTGATGGAAAATTTGCAGAGGGATGAATCAGGTGAATGAAAAAATACTATTCAATATGTTTTTTTTTTAATTTTCATTAATAATATACGTAGGAATATTAGATGACATGTTTCAAACAATATATTAATTCACATATGTTTGATGTTCTATAGGAACCAACAACAAGGGAACATAATGTCATCCTAACAAAACAAAATTAATTAATATAGAAGATGTAAATTGTGATGACTTGGTCCTTAGCTCATCTGGAGTGGTGTTGGAGATTAATGAAAGGGGGATAAACTTTTACAGAATTATGAGGGATATAGTGGAACAAACNGAATATGTAAATGATGATGAATTGGTCCTTAGCTCATCTGGAGTGGTGTTGGAGATTAATCAAAGGGGGGAAACATTTATAGAACTATGAGGGATATAGTGGAATAAATGTATAGACGTACTTTCCACTTAAAATATAGAAATCAATCCAATGATTCCAAGAACCGAGTTATATTTAAACTACAGAAAGTATTTCCAGAGCAATGGTCAATGAGACATGTGAGACTTGCAATAGAAAAAACATACAACAACAAAAAAGAATCATTCAAAAAGTAATATTCCTAAAAACACTTTTTTATAATATATGTATATGTATATGTATATGTATATGTATATGTATATGTATATGTATATGTATGTATGTATGTATGTATGTATTAAAAAGTATTCATTTATTAATATATCAATTTTGTGATATTTAGTTTTCATATATCAATATAAAAATATTTTATTCTCATGTTATTTTTCAGGAAAATTATGAAAATCCCAGAGGACCAACGAGATGATATCTGAAATATGCCAGTAGGAATGCTAAAAAAAGTGTACAAGGAGATGGACAAATAAATGGACATAATTGCATCGCAGAAGGAGCTATCTCAACAACAACATTCTTCAAATGTATGTAATCATTGAATTTTTCTATTAGATACAAAAAAATAATTTAGCATTAAATATTAATTTTCAAATATTCTCTTACAGAAAAGAAAAGAAAATGAAATTCATTCTGCACATAAAACTGGACAACAAGGAAGAAAAGGGTTCATAGCAAAGTTTGTGAGTAATTGTTATTTCCTTATAACAACTTAAGGTTTTTTTTTATATATTTTAAGTTATTTTACAAAAGTCATCCTTGAATGTATTTAAACAAGTGCTAACATACAAACAAGAGCCATCCGAAAATTTGATGGACATTGGGTTAATTAAGGGTTGTGAGTATAAGTTGGCATATCAAAAATTAATTGTGGAATTTGTAAGTATAATCTATGTTGTTTTACTTCTATCATTTTATAATTAATGAAACAAAAATAATACTTTATATTAAATCTATGATTTATTATGGGGTATAAAACTTACAGGAAACAAAGTATGGAACTGAGCCAAAAGAATAATTCTTGAAACAAGGCATGAGATTTTATTTTGAACATATGTGTATGATTCATGAATCAATTATTTCTTTGTAAGTATGTCACTTTTCAATTTACATTCATGTATATTATTTATTTCAATTTTCATTATTCTCACCAATGTAGATAGACTCATTACAATTTATTTTTATGTTTGTAGATCGAACTTGAAGAAGAATAAAACAATTGAGGAAATCAACCAAACACTCAACAAAATAACCCAAGTAATGAAAGTAGCTCGAGCACTAATTACAACAGTTCCAGTGAAGAATCATGACCAGTATATTTGGATATCAATGCAAGCTACAATTGTATTTTTTTGAAATAATTGTCTGTGAAAATCAAACATTTTTCTTTAATGTAATGGATATAGTGTCCCAATTTAAAGACAAGGTATTACCGATAAGTTTCCCATTTTGTATGAAAAAGACCCTCTTATTCATATAATAAAATATGTTTTAATTTATTCTATTGCATTGTCCAATGTCACTGTGAAATCTTACATCATTGATTAAATATATGGATGACTAAATATTATAATGAAGAGATGCAAAATCTGATGATATAACAAATTAATCCAAACATCATATCAAAATTCATTAATTAAAATATAAGATATATGTAAATTTTTTGATAAATAATGGAATTAAAAATAACAATAATTGCACTATCACAGGTCGATGTTTCTCGGTGTATTTTAATTATTAAACTCATCGAAGCGTTTAATATTAAAACTCACTGGTGTGTTTCATATGAAATGTACATTGGTGCTTTTATGTAATCAATTAGCATTGGTTTCAATATTTATTTAATACCAAAAAATTATATTAAAAAATTGGCCTTCAGTGCCTTAAGCTTATACAAAGAACCAGTGCTTTTGTCTTATTAATAAGCATTGGTTCTTTAGGATTATTAATAAGAACCGGTGCATTTATGTTATTAATACACACAAGTTCTATTCTATTATTGATAAGCATTGGCACTTGTTTGTTACTAAAAATCATTGATGCTTTTTATTTTTAATGCATCAGGGGGGGTTTCTAGGTAACACACAAGTGCATATTATTTTATATAACATTGGTGCCTTCTTATTAATAATGCATTTGTGGTTCTAAGCATAAATCCCCGGTGATTAATTATTGTTAACTCTCCCAGTGTGTTTTCTTGTTAAATCCCTAGTGCATATAAGAAAAACGCCCAAGTGATTAAATATTTTACTGCCCTGATGCTTGAATATTTTACTGCCTCGGTGCTTTAATTTAAGTGTACAAAACCAGTATGGTACGTGTATGTACGCACCAGTGCTTGTTCCTCATAAACATGCACCGATTTGTAAACATCCGTTAACACCTACGGTCACCCATATTTTTTAGTTATAATCAACTTTCGTTATAGTATCTGCAAAAACATCTGCTATCGAAAACAAATGTTGTAGTGGAGGTTTTTTTGACAATTTTTTCCAATTTTGTAACACTAGAAACCTCCATTATAATCATCGCTAAAAGGTCTTTTCCTGTAGTGATTATAGAATTCCAATAGCTTCTAGATTGTTATCTTGGATTTGTGTGCACTACATAAGGGTACTATTTCCATCATCTCTACCTCCGAGAAGATCTTTGTTCGAATGGCATGTAGTGTTGTATGTATGGAGGGAGATTCATGTTCAAATGTGAACGTGATTTAGAATCTCTGAACCAATGCTTCCCAGCTTTTTGTCTCCCAACGCATATCCAATTCTAAATACCAATTATTTGATATTGTGTCCAACATGTGTATGAATCTGTGTGTCCACTATGTTTCTGGTACTACACACCATAAGGCCCTACTACTTTCTACGTGACCTACCGGGTCACTCTCTCTTGTGTATTTTTGCACAAATTCTTCTTCCTCAGGACCAAAGTGTATCTACATAAGTCTACTACATTGTGTCCAGTCTTTCATTTCCTTTATGTGTGCATCCCATCATCTAGTTGGAGTTTCCTTTAAGATGGCATCTAGTGCCAACATCCTCTGTTGTTCGGGAAATTATAACTCAAATGATTTTATTAATATACCATTCTTATTCAGTCCATCATACATTGGTGGATCACATAGCTCCATTCCTATCCATTGCAAGGATCAGTTTATCCATGCACATCATCTAGTGGACACTTCATGCATCCTCTGCTGCCAATTTTCTAGACTGGCTTCTGAATTTGATGCACACAAGATCATACTTCTCCGAATGAATGCATCATCCATTATTGGGTCGACATAGTCCTCCATCCATGCAGTCAGATTGTATAATTTATCAATGTCCTTCCCTCTTGTTGGCTCTATGTATCGCTTTCATTTTGATGATTCCAAAGGTGCAGTAACTTTTAGATCCCCAACCTCGAATATCAACTCCATCTTTTTCAAGTTAATAATTGCATCAGTATCGAACTCCCATTCCAATCCCATCAGTGTTGGATACAATTGACTACCATATACTATCTCAATAACTTCAAATTCTACCATGTTGCACACCCCATCTATGTTCATATCTACTCCTGTCAGTCACCCAATCAGGACTATCTTATGCTAATTTGTGAGTCTTAATTGAATAAAGGACCATACTAGCTCAGGTTCTCCCATCATCTTCCATGTCTGCTTAGGTAGCACATTCACATAAGATCCTAAGCCTAAAATAACATTATTCACATCGTACTCTCCAATTTGTGCATTAAACATGAATTCTCCATTGGTTCTCTTCCTGTGCAGTACCTGATTTACCATTCTTTTTGAAACAGGAGTGCAGGGATAATTTTAAGGATGGAAATTTATTTTAAAATGTAGAAACCTTGGCGAATATTACTAATCCTTTATATGCCAACTATAAAAGATTAGCGATATTTTTGTAAAAAATATTCAAATTTCTAAGGATTTTATATAACTTTTATAAAATTTTGACAATTTTTAAGGTAAAATAATTTTATCCTATAGAATTTGGGAGAATCATTTTTAAAATAGCGAATCTCATTTTTGGAAAAAACATGGAAAATTAGCCCATGAGCAAAATTTAGCCCCTAAAATCATCCCTGCAGGGGTGTCCCTTCCTTTTGTATAGTGATCATTCATATTATATAAAATGTTTAGCGTTGTTTTATCCTCCATTAGTTCCACACAACGCTTTAATAACTATGTTAGTGTACTTACCTACGAACTTGACTTCTCTGGTACAACTCAATCTTCTATATGAGGTAGTGATGATTTTGATTGATCCGAAAAGATCTTTTAAAGACTATGGTTAGGTTTTTAAAGAACGAGTTCATTAACCATTTAGGAATTGAAGAAAAAGGAAGAATTAATGATGTAACATGGAAGACACAATAAGATATACATATATGGAAATAATCACAAAGAATCATCAAACCATAACATCAAAATTTGTTAATGGAGTTTGGCAATATCGCCTACGTCTTCAGGCCTTTGTCTTAGTGGGTGAGGATTTCTTATTTTCTCTTAAAAGATTCAAAAATACATTAGGAAAGAATCAAATGGATTACAAACTGGTCTGGTTGTGTTCTTCTATAACTCAAGAACCCAACACAACTGACGGCACTGAAAATGGATGAATGAAGCTCTCAGAAATAGCCCGCAAAGTTGCTCTCCTCAATAGCTTCCCTGCATAAAAATGGATTTGAATTTCAAATTCCCCGGCATTTCTCCTTCTTTGAACCTTCCTAAGGCTGCCAAGAACCTATTTTTTATAGAGGTTTGAAGTTGGCAACAACCTCCCAACTTCCCCCCAAGATCTGGCGTCAAAAAGGGCTCCAAATCCTCCAATAATGGCCAAAATCTCCCAAAAGAGGTTGAAAATCCACTAAACATCATAAACTATGGTTGAAAAACAAAAAACATGTGCATAATAGTGTGCAACCCCCAAATTCATGGCCCCTGGTCACATGCACGCCCTCCATATGGCCCTGGGTTGGTTGGCG